>CM019073.1:20155907-20399510 GCA_009667805.1 Leptobrachium leishanense
CCCGCGCGCGACCTCGTCCGACGCCCTCCCCTCCCCTCCCTGTGCGACCTCGCCCGACGCCCTCCCCGCCCGACGCCCTCCCCCCTTCCCGCACGACCACGCCCAACACCCTCCCCTTCCCTTCCTGCGCGACCTCGCCCGACGCCCTCCCCTTCCCGCGCGACCTCGCCCGACACCCTCCCCTTCCCGCGCGACCTCGCCCGACACCCTCCCCTTCCCGCGCGACCTTCGCCCGACACCCTCCCTTCCCGCGCAACCCCACCCGACGCCCTCCCCTCCCCGCGCAACCCTCACCCGACGCCCTCCTTTCCTTCCCGCGCGACCCCGCCCGACGCCCTCTCCGCGCAACCTTCACCCGACGCCCTCCCCTTGCCTTCCCGCGCGACCTCGCCCGACGCCCTCCCCGCACGACCTCGCCCGACACCCTCCCCTCCCCGCGTGACCTCGCCCGACGCCCTCCTCTCCCCGCACGACCAACGCCCTCCCCTCCCCTTCCTGCGCGACCTCGCCCGACGCCCTCCCCTCCCCGCGCGACCTCGCTTGACGTCCTCCCCTCCCCGCGCGACTTCGCCCGACGTCCTCCCCTTCCCGCGCGACCTCGCCCGACGCCCTCCCCTCCCCGCGCGACCTCGCCCGACGCCCTCCCCTCCCGCGCGACCTCGCCCGACGCCCTCCCCTCCCCGCGCGACCTCGCCCGACGCCCTCCCCTCCCCGCGCGACCTCGCCCGACGCCCTCCCCTCCCCTGCCGTGCGACTCGCCCGACGCCCTCCCCTCCCGCCGCGCGACCTCGCCCGACACCCTCCCCTCCCCTTCCCGCGCGACCTCGCCCGACACCCTCCCCTCCCCGCGCGACCTCGCCCGACACCCTCCCCTCCCCGCACGACCTCGCCCGACACCCTCCCCTCCCGCCCGACACCCTCCCCTCCCCGCACGACCTCGCCCGACACCCCCCTCCCCGCACAACCTCGCCCGACACCCTCCCGCCCGCGGACGACCACGCCCGACACCCTCCCCTCCCCGCACAACCACGCCCGACGCCCTCCCCGCGCGACATCGCCCGACACCCTCCCCTTCCCGCCCGACGCCCTCCCCTCCCCCGCCGACCCTCGCCCAACCGCCCTCGAGCCCGCGGCGACCTCGCCCAACGCCCTCCCCTCCCCGCACGATTTCGCTTGACGTCCTCCCCTCCCCGCACGATTTCGCTTGACGTCCTCCCCTCCCCGCACGATTTCGCTTGACGTCCTCCCCTCCCCCCGATTTCACTTGACGTCCTCCCCTCCCCTTCCCGCGCGACCTCACCCGACACCCTCCCCTTCCCGCGCGCCCTCGCCCCGACGCCCTCCCCTTCCCGCGCGCCCTCGCCCCGACGCCCTCCCCTTCCCGCGCGACCTCGCCCGACACCCTCCCCTTCCCGCGCGCCCTCGCCCCGACGCCCTCCCCTTCCCGCGCGACCTCGCCCGACGCCCTCCCCTTCCCGCGCGACCTCGCCCGACGCCCTCCCTTCCCGCGCGACCTCGCCCGACGCCCTCCCCTTCCCGCGCGACCTCGCCCGACGCCCTCCCCTTCCCGCACGACCTCGCCCGACGCCCTCCCCTCCCCGCGCAACCCCGCCCAACGCCCTCCCCTCCCCGTGCGACCTCGCCCGACGCCCTCCCCTTCCCGCGCGACCTCGCCCGACGCCGCGACCTCGCCCGACGCCCTCCCCCTCCCCGCGCGACCCCGCCCGACGCCCTCCCCTCCCCGCGTGACCCCGCCCGACGCCTCCCCTCGCGACCCCGCCCGACGCCCTCCCCTCCCCGCGCAACCTCGCCCGACGCCCTCCCCTTGCCTTCCCGCGCGACCTCGCCCAACGCCCTCCCCGTGCGACCACGCCCAACGTCCTCCCCTCCTCGCGCGACCCCGCCCGACACCCTCCCCTCCCCGCGCAACCCCGCCCGACACCCTCCCCTCCCCGCGCAACCTCGCCCAACGCCCTCCCCTGCCTTCCCGCGCGACGCCCTCCCCTCCCCGTGCGACCACGCCCGACATCCTCCCCTTCCCCGCGACATCCTCCCCTTCCCGCGCGACCACGCTCGACGTCCTCCCCTTCCCGCTCGACGTCCTCCCCTTCCCGTGCGACCACGCCCAACGTCCTCCCCTTCCCGCGCGACCACACCCAACGTCTTCCCCTTCCCCCTCGACGTCCTCCCCTTCCCCCGCGACGTCCTCCCCTTCCCGCTCGACGTCCTCCCCTTCCCGCGCGGCCACGCTCGACGTCCTCCCCTTCCCGCGCGGCCACGCTCGACGTCCTCCCCTTCCCGCGCGGCCACGCTCGACGTCCTCCCCTTCCCGCGCGGCCACGCTCGACGTCCTCCCCTTCCCGCGCGGCCACGCTCGACGTCCTCCCCTTCCCGCGCGACCACGCTCGACGTCCTCCCCTTCCCGCGCGACCACGCTCGACGTCCTCCCCTTCCCGCGCGACCACGCTCGACGTCCTCCCCTTCCCGCGCGACCACGCTCGACGTCCTCCCCTTCCCGCGCGACCACGCTCGACGTCCTCCCCTTCCCGCGCGACCACGCTCGACGTCCTCCCCTTCCCGCGCGACCTCGCAAACCAATTGCTCAGAGACCTACGAGACTCCGTACGCATGTTCCTGGAAGGCTCTACCACACCCTTGGTCCTATAGACTCTGTTAGCGGGAGCTGGCAGCGACGCTGTCTGTTTACGGCTCCCTCTTATCACAGGTCGGGTGCTTACGCAGCATCTCCCTGTTACTGACACTATGGGTTAACGATTCACTTGCCCCAGTCGCCTCTACATTGCCTTTTTCTCATCCTCACACTCAAGCTGCTTCCTGCCCTGTCCTGTACCGTTTCTTTCTGTCCCTTCACTCTGTAATCCTTCCCTGGTCACCATCTTGCTTTTTTTTTACCCCAGAACCAGAACATGGACACCACAAACACTGCAGCGCGGTATAGTGAGGATCTTTCCCTGAGAATCCAGGCAGACGCGTCTCACGTGCCCCCTACCTTTCAGGATGTAGTCCGTCAGTAACATGGGGACCCTCTCGCTGTCCTCCTTCATGGCAAACAGAACTGAAAGGGAAACAACGTTAAACACGCAGGACATGCCACCCAATGCCAGCCTGACAAGCAATGCATCCCACCAGCAATTCCACTGTGGAATTCTCTGCCTGTTGAGGTGGTTGGGTCAGAGACTGTACAGGCGTTTAAGCAGTGACTGGATGACTTCCTGCAGACACAGAATATTAAGGGTTAGAATATTTAATATGTGGGTAAACGTTTCTTGATCCAAAGGAGAAATCTGACGCCATCTGGGGGCAAGAAGGAATTTTTTCCCAGTGTGTTGCATATTGGCGAGCGCTTCAGACTGGGTTTTTTGCCTTTTGGATCAACAGCAGAAGTTGATGTGTGAGGCTGAACCCGATGGACGCACAGCTTTTTTCAGCCTATGTAATATGCCCCAGAGAAGCCAGGACTAGGGATGAGTCGAACACGCTCGAGTTTGGTTCGCATTCGAACTCGAACTTTCCAAATGTTCAGATTTGAACTCAATACAAGTCAATGGGACTCAAAATTCGATTTTTAGAGTGCCCTCCAAGAGGGCATATATGCTAGATATTTGCCATAAAAGGTGTATGGGGGTCCGGGTAGTGCCCTGGGGGACAGGAAACAAGGACAAAAAGTTTTTTTAAAAAAACTTTTTTAAAAAGGGACAGTGAGTTTTCCATGAAAGAAGGGTTAAAAATAAAAACGAAAAATTCCTTCAAATATCGTGCCTAGGAGGTCCCCATAACCTGCCCGTGAAGTGGCGGATTTGTAGGATGTATAGAAACATTTAAAAACAAAAAAATGACATTTCAAATGACGGTAAATGGTTTTCCTTTAATCTATTCATAAACAACTGCTTGGGACGGCAGCCTGTATGAAAAGAGGAGATATTTTAGGACACACAGAACAGGTTTAGTGATTTTCTGGCTAAATTATGGTGAAACTTATGCAGGCTTTGGATGAAAGTAACAATAGGTGCTTTAAAATTGGGCCTTTAGCGTCAGCAACAGTGCTGTCACACCATAACCCCTCTGAGGATATGAATCTGGTACAGGCGTCAGTGGCAGTGCACCCAAATATTGTGCCTTTGGTGCCAGGCCAGCAAGTGCATTCATACAGTAACCCCTCTGTAGTATTGTGGAAGAGCGCAGGGGTGGACCATGCGGTCCTATATTAAAAAGATATGAAACTGGTAAAGACGTCAGTGCAGCCAAATATTGTGCCTTTCATGGCAGCAAGTGCCTCCACACCGTAACCCTTTTGTGGTATTGTGGAACAGTTCAGTGCTGGAGGTTTTGTGAATGCAGAAGACATCCCCGATCTATTCCGTTACGTCAGCATCAGGGGATTGATAGCTGCTGATCCAGGACTGATTCATTTTTATAAATGTCAGCCGGTCTACAGAGCCGGTGGACAGACACACTCTTTTGTCTGTGACAAAACCTCCAGCGGCACTGAACGTCCTTTCGGAAAGCACGCTAGATGAAGGTCAAACTAGTAGCTGCATAGCATATTGACTAAGTTCTGGCCAGTGATCCAATCTCAACACCCAGTAAGCCAGTGGATCATCTGCTGTAATGGTATCCAGGTCTGCCCTTGCCCCTAGGTAGTCCTGCACCATATGGTGAAGACGCTGGCAATAGGTGCCTACATTTGACGTCCCTGGGCGTCGTGGACTAAAAAATTTTAAAAAAGGCATCAGTCAAGCGGCCCCGGCCTTCAGCCCTATTCCTCTGATCATCCGTAGCCTCAGAAGCACCTGTTTCATCACTTGGTAACCTACCAGTGCCTGGTAAGGTGTTACACAAGTGTCGCTTTAGAGTGTACTCAAGTTGTTTCATCCTGTGCTCCCTCTGTGCGGGCAGAGCTCTATGAGCTCTGCAACTTTACCCT
The DNA here is from genome assembly GCA_009667805.1 of Leptobrachium leishanense. NCBI lineage: Eukaryota > Metazoa > Chordata > Amphibia > Anura > Megophryidae > Leptobrachium > Leptobrachium leishanense. Next base: position 20,160,853 of record CM019073.1, read on the forward strand.
TGTATCGTGGATTAAGAAGGGTTGCCAACCAGTAATGATCCCTCTCCTTGATAGTACGAATCCTGGGGTCCTTTAGCAGGCTTTGCATAATAAGGGAGCCCATGCAGCGTAGGTTGGGAGTGGCATTAGTTCCCGAGTCTTCCTGCTCAATGAGGAGGATGACCCCATCATGCACTTCCTCCTCCCAGCCACGCACTAGCCCTTGTGTTTCTGGGCACACAAAACCCTCCCTTGAGGAATACCCACTACTCAAATATTCCTCCTCCTGTCTGATCTGAGGAGGACCCGCTGGAATGCTGTCTGCGGAAAGACTGGGGCCTTCAGAGCTAGGGAAGGCCTCCTCTTCCTCCCACTGCTCTGCCTCTAGAGCCACATCTATAATTCCCCGCAGAGTGTGCTCCAGCAGGAACACTAAAGGAATTGTGTCACTGATGCCTGCACTGTCCCTGCTCACCATCCTCGTTGCCTCCTCAAATGGTGACAGTACAGTGCATGCATCCTTGATCATCAGCCACTGCGGGGGGGGGGAACAAGTTGACCTGAACCTGTCCTTGTGCCATACTCACACAGGTACTCGTTGATGGCCCTCTGCTGCTTGTGCAGACGCTGCAGCATTGCTAATGTTGAGTTCCACCTGGTGGGCATGTCACAGATCAGACGGTTTGTGGCAAGGTGGAATTCTCTTTGAATTTCTGCCAGGCGAACGCTTGCTGGGAATGACCGTCTGAAGTGGCTGCAGACTTTTCTGGCCTGGCTGAGAAGCTCTGGCAGCCCTGGGTACTTGGTTAGGAAACGCTGTACCACCAGATTTAGGACGTGTGCTAGGCATGGTACATGCGTCAACTTACCCTGGCGTAGGGCGGAGAGAAGGTTGCTGCCATTATCACAGACGACCATTCCCAGCTGAAGCTGGCATGGTGTTAACCATCTCTGCACCTGCCCCTGCAGAGCTGACAGAATTTCTGGCCCGGTGTGGCTCCTGTCCCCTAAACAAACCAGCTCAAGCACAGTATGGCATCTTTTTGCTTGAGCCATTGCGTAGCCCCTGCCACGCGTCGGTTTAACTGCCACTTTGCCAGAGACACAGAAGGAGAAGGAGGAGGAAGAGGGAGAGGTGGTGGTGGAGCAGACAGACCGCATACAAGCAGCTTTCTGGAGGCGTGGTGGATGAACAAGCTCCAGCACAGAGCCCAGTCTTGGATCCCTCCCAGCTGCTCTAATCAGAGTTACCCAGTGTGCCGTGAAAGGAAATGTAACGACCCTGTCCATGCTTGCTGGACCTCGTGTCTAAAGTCACATGCACCTTGCTCCTGACTGCCTTTCCCGATGACTCAATAACATTGTCTTCCACGTGCTGGTATAGTGCTGGAATGGCCTTCCGTGAAAAGTAATGGCGTTTTGGAACATGCCACTGTGGTACAGCACATTCAGCAAATTCACGGAAGGGAGCAGAGTCCACCAGCTGGAAAGGCAGCAGCTGCAATGCGAGTAATTTTGCTAAGCTGGCATTTAGACGCTGTGCTTGGGGATGCTTGGGACTATATTTTTTCTTACGCTGCAGCAGCTGGGGCAACATGAGTGCCAGTTATTTGTGTGTCATCACTGGCACCCCCTTCCTCTAGGTTGATTATACTCCCTTCCTCAACCTCAGAGATTGAATCAGAGCACTGTACTTGCTGCGCATCCTCAAGCAGCATGTCACTGTCATTGTAGTCAAACAATTCAGCTGACTCCTCCGTGTGTGATAGCGAGGCTACGGCAGGAGTAGCTGTGAACATGGAGGCTGCATTAGATGCTTTGGCAGCGGAGGTGGACTGTAAAGCACTACAAGCCTGGCTGGCAGAGGACTCGGAAGATGAGGATGGCCTTGTTAGCCAATCCACCAAATCCTCTGTATGTTGCTGCTGCTTAAGACGGCCAGCACCAGTTAGAAAGGACAAGCGTGCCCCTGCAGAGGATGCACCACGTCCACCACGACCAGAGGCACAGCCTCCAAACACAGAGGCTGCTTGCCCTCTGTCTGGGAGCGTCTGCCTGTCCTTTTTGGTCTTTCTGACATGGTGAGTGATATATAGATTAAATATATACAGAACTCTGATTCAACTCTGGCATAAAGATTAAAGATTTCCAGAACTCTGGTATAACTCAGTGAGACACCCTGATAGCTGGCAGCCAGTGACAAGACACAGATTATAATTCCCAGAAACCTCCTATAAATCAGTGAGACCCCTTGATGGGTGCCAGTGACAAGACACAAATTACAATTCGCAGAAATCTGCTAGAAGTATGTGGGACCCCCTGATAGCTGACAGTGAGAAGACACAGATTACAAATCTCAGAAACCTCCTATAAATCAGTGAGACCCTCTGATGGGTGGCAGTGACAAGACACAGATTAGAACAATTCCAAAATATTTTGTAGCAATTACTGACCCCCAAAATACTTGCTGGCAGTGACAAGACACAGATCACCTCAATTCCCAGATATTTTGTAGAAATTACTGACCCCCAAAATACTGCGTGGCTCTGGCTGTGACAAGACACAGATCACCTCAATTCCCAGATATTTTGTAGAAATTACTGACCCCCAAAATACTGCGTGGCTCTGGCTGTGACAAGACACAGATCACCTCAATTCACAAATATTTTGTAGCAATTACTGACCCCCAAAATACTTGCTGGCAGTGACAAGACACAGATCACCCCAAATATTATGTAGAAATGAGACCCCCAAGTAGCTGGTGGCAGACTGGCAGTGAGAACACACACTAACACAACAACAATCTCCTCTCAAATCTCCTCTCAAATGCATGCTGAAGCGCTGTGTGAAACCTTGTATAGTGTGCTGCGGGACTTAGCTCTGTGAGCCCATGATTGGGCAAAATTTGCCCAATCAGGACTCTGAGCCGTGATTGGCATAGTCTTGAACCTGTCTTGCACCTAAACTGTGGTCAGGTGCAAGGCTGTAGCCAATTACAAGCTTCAGGCCAGTGGAAAAGTGCATTGTGGTCCATTGTGGGCGAACACACGGAAATGTTCGTAGTTCGCGAACATGAGAACAGGCTATGTTCGATGCGAACTCCGAACCGATCAAACCTAACAGCTCATCCCTAGCCAGGACTGAGTCACATTAACCCTCGCAGGATAACGGTCTGCAAAAAAACGCAACTCAATAAAGCTATGCTTCATCACCCACCATGAATTCTGGCCACAGTCTTGCCTCTATACAGCCACCATGCCCTTATATAGCCACAGCCTCACCCCTATACAGTCACCATGCCCTTATATAGCCACAGCCTCGCCCCTATACAGCCACCATGCCCTTATATAGCCACAGCCTCACCCCTATACAGTCACCATGCCCTTATATAGCCACAGCCTCGCCCCTATACAGCCACCATGCCCTTATATAGCCACAGCCTCGCTCCTATACAGCTGGCAGCACCAATACATAGTGAAAGTATATATAAATATAAGCCATGGCCCTATATAGCCACCACACCTTGACCCTACATAGCCACCGAACATGCCCTTATGAAACCTTTTTATTCCACGTTTAATACAAAAGCTTTTCCGAGAAAAGTGGAAAATTATCAGCTCTTTGTGCGGTTAAAGGATTCCCCACCAGACGGCACACTTACTGTTTGTCAGCATCTGAAGGTCCTCGACAGATGGAGGAGACACCTTTTTTTCATATGGGATGACAGTGTTCAGATACTGAGTGCGAGAGCGAGAGAACGAGTTAGCAAGAAAGAATGTCCGAGCAAGAGAGAAAGTGAGCGAATAAAAGCGTGACTCAGAACAAGACACAGAACGAGCGAACAAAAGTGACTCAGTGAGAGCGAGCAAGACACAGAGCGAACAAAAGAGTAACTCTGTGAGAGCAAGACACAGAGCGAGCGAACAAAAGAGTGATTCAGTGAGAGCAAGACACAGAGCGAGCGAACAAAAGAGTGATTCAGTGAGAGCAAGTGTGACATGCGTCACCTTGAACTTGAAGTACATGGGCCTAGAAATGTATTTGGGAGGTGCAAGCCTGGTGTTTTATATGGTTTTCCTGCTCTTTCCTTTGTTAAAGTCACCCTGTATCTACAACTCTAGATGCAGGCTGTTTGTGTGTTCATTGTACCTCTCTCTGTATAGTGTCAATCTCTGTATTAGTACCTGCTCTCTTGTGTATGTTCTCTCTAGAAGAAATTCCTTTTGTTTTACCGGCTTTCTCCCTCCCCCATTCTCCTCCTAGGAAATCTCATTGTTTGAAGGTCCTGTGCAGCTATCTGATCTGTGATGTAATCTGTTTGATTGTATGCAAATGTTTGAGTCCTTGACTGTAACCTGTGTGTCTGTGTATTAAACAGTCATTCTCCATTTTGAGTTGAAACAGCAAGGATCTCCTGTGTGATATTTCCTGCGTCTGTGTTAGAAACGGTACATCTGCGGAATACTGACTTCAAGGGGAGCAGTCTGCATGTGGACGGAAACCCCCACGCAACAGCAAGACACAGAGCAAGCGAACAAAAGAGTGACTCAGTGAGAGTGAGCAAGACACAGAGCGAGCAAGAGTGACTCAGTGAGAGAGCAAGACAGAGCGAACGAACAAAAGAGTGACTCAGCGAGAGCAAGCAAGACCGAGCGAGCAAGAGTGACTCCGTGAGAAAGCAAGACAGAGCGAGCATACAAAAGAGTGACTCAGCGAGAGAGCGAGCAAGACACAGAGCGAGCGTATAAAAGAATGACCCAGTGAGAGCAAGAAACAGAGCGAGCGAGCAAAAGAGTGACTCAGTGACAGAGCAAGACACAGAGCAATCGAGCAAAAGAGCGCAGTGGTTAATATCTGCACAGATCTGTCATGCAAAGAGGTTTCCGTTAAAACTTTTTAAAAGTGTCTGAATGACGGTGACATCATCCCTTTAAGTGACATCATCGTTTCACTAAACATATTTGTGCACTTATTTATTTATAAAGTATTTTAGCAGGAAATTTTACCAGGAAGATTTCTCTAAAATAAGGTGAATTTTATTAGTAATAAAATATACAGTAAACCAAAATGTGTTTCGCTTAAAAAGCTTCATCAGCTGGTGCTACGGTCACAGTAGTCTACTGTCTGATAAGACACCAGCAAATGTGAGTATGACATTCTTCTCCTTTGTTTGCACTCCATTTCATACAATATTGCTCTATGTGAGTCATTTTTATAGTTTGAGGGACACGGGGGATGGTAACCCTGTAAGGAAACCACACTTCTGAGCCACGGGGTGCAGCAGCAGAAGGAACCACTAACAGGACAAGAAGCGCCAACTCCAGCACATCTTTATTTTATACTGACTTACCACCAAGTTGTCACGTTTGGTCGTTCCAGCCCTGTCCCCCTGCCCTCTGTTTTCTTGTATATACACGTTCTGTGATTACCCCAGGCTGCTAGTCCTAGATTGCAGCTTAAGGGTTAATTGCTTCCTTTCTGCTGCAGCTCACCTGTTGGTCCTTATGTGCTGATTCCTCCCTATTTAGAGCAGAGAGCCCATATCCCATTGCTCTGTCAGTGTTCCAGTTTGCCTGTGTATCCAGTCTGCTGTGTTCTGAGCTCCTTGCTGTTTAATTCCAGTCCTAGTTTGTATATTTTTGGTTTATGCTTTTGGTTCTGTTTTCCCCTGTTTGTATCTCTTGCCGCTGTGTATTCTGGTTCATGTCTAGTTATTCCTGTGTATTTAGTTCATAGTTGTTTGCCTCGCTGTTATTGGTTTCCTGTTCATGTTATACTGATTACCTGGTTTTGACCCTTTTGCCTGGCTGACTTCCCTCCCGGTTCTGGATCCCTGGCATATGTATTAGGTTCTTGTTCGGGTTCTGATTCCTGGCTTTTCCGCTTGACCACGTTCTTGCTTTACCCTAGTCTGTACTGTTGTTATTGATATCCTGCCTCCCCTGTATTTCCTAGACTCTGCACGGCGCTGCAGTAATATTTCTTCTATAGAGCAGATCTGGCTATTCCCTAAAGACCGGTCTATCAGAGTGTGGTACTGTGCAGAGGTCTATGGTTTATACTGTGGTACTCAGTGTTATACTGTATCAGTTGTCTGCATATAGGGGCTTTCCCAGGAGCCAGGGCCTCACCTTGGCACGTGCCAGGTACCCTCTTTGTGACACAAGTGGTCTGGAGAGGCAGCTGACTCCACAAATATGAGATACTGTATGACTTATTTTTTTATTCTTCCCTGAACTGATTATTAAGACTTTCACAATCATTAAGACTTTTACAACCTGGAGTATACATAAGACTGTAAATGTCACATTACTTTGTTTTATCCTAGATTGTTTATTTGCCATATACCACCGGGTGGCGCCAGTGACACAGATTATCACCATTTTTACAATCAAAGGAAATACAGATCCCCGTGCCCCCAGCCATAGCCCATTCAGGACCCATTGCCCCCAGCCGTAACCCATTTGTTCCTTGTCACTGAGAGGACAGCGGTTACTGATAGTGTGGATCAAGCAGTTAACCCTTTGTGTGCAGAAATAAATATGTATAGCAGCTCCTGCCTCTCTCCAATTACAATTATCTCCAGCTAAGCAGCATTGAAAGAGTGCTCGCTCAGTGTCAGCTGGGATCAGAAATTTTCGGCTGACCTTTTCGGCTGGCTTTTGCTTTCGGGCCAAAACCGATAACCCCATTATCGGCAGAATCTATCGGTGGTCAAAATTCCGGTGCATCCCTGCCTTCTGGTTCAGCGGAAAGGGGCGCCTGGGGTACCAGGATCCATAACACCATCCATAACCCATTCTGGTGTCACACCCATAGCCCATTCATAACGCATTATGGTGCCCAGTCATCCCACCCACAACCCATTATGGTGCCACAGCCCCCCCAGCCATAGCCCATTCATAATGCATTATGGTGCCCAGTCATCCCATGCATAACCCATTCAGGTGCCAATTCAGCCCATGCATAACCCATTCAGGTACCCAATCATATCACCCATAACCCATTCAGGTGCCAAATCATGCCACCAGCCATAACCCATTCAGGTGCCGCTGCCACCAGCCATAACCCATTCAGGTGCCACTGCCACCAGCCATAACCCATTCAGGTGCCCAATCATGCCACCAGCCATAACCCATTCAGGTGCCGCTGCCACCAGCCATAACCCATTCTGGTGCCGCTGCCACCAGCCATAACCCATTCTGGTGCCGCTGCCACCAGCCATAACCCATTCTGGTGCCGCTGCCACCAGCCATAACCCATTCTGGTGCCGCTGCCACCAGCCATAACCCATTCTGGTGCCACTGCCACCAGCCATAACCCATTCTGGTGCCACTGCCACCAGCCATAACCCATTCTGGTGCTGCTGCCACCAGCCATAACCCATTCACAGTGTAACAACAGGCTGTCTGGCTGAGGTTTGACATTGAACACAGATAATGTAATGACAAACACATGGCGATACAGACACATTAGACGGATACAGTGAGGGGAATGCCAGTGTAAGGGAACACTATTCATCTTGAGAACTTTGATTTATAGTGGTCAGGATGTGATGAGTGCCCCCCCAGCTCCCCTAATCTGACAGAATTGTGGGGTGAAGAGGGAGAGCCCCCCAGCATCACTAGTCACCTAGATTTTTGAATTTCCTGACTGTCGGTCAGCAGATTGGTCACTAGTAATGTCACACACACAGAGCGGCTGACAACACCCTCTGAGACCGCTTGCAAAAGTGCAGTGGAGCTTCACTGACGTCTGGATTCGGGAGTCCCTGAGCGAAAGAGGAGGAGCCACATGAGGAGAGGGGAGTAAAAAAACAACACAACCAATTAATGGGTAAAGGCTGTGATCAATACAGAGGGGGGGGGCTCTTGCTGGCTGACAGTATCAATAGCGCAGATTTAACAGGTAATGTGCATTATACACAGAAACAATGCTAACCATAATGTATAAAAATGGAGGACAGCCTGCAGGTGTCTCGTCACGGTCTTTCTCACGCTCAGCATCCCGTTACATCAGCCGAAACACTGTGTCTCATCTAATGATCTGCACTTTTACAGCTTGGAACACTGGGTTCCTTCATCGTCCCTTCACGTGACATCATCCCTTTACTTGACATCCCAGCAATCTAAAATCTGAGTGACCAGAGACACTCCTTCAAAATAGCTCACCTGCTTCTCACCTCCCAAATTCCCAAACGTCTGTCTAATTCCCGTCTGCAGGATGTTACTGATCCCCTCCATGCTGAAACGCTGAAAAAACAAGAATTCCAGCAGATTAAAAAGGAACATAAACTGTCACCAGATTACGTGTGCGTTACAAATAAAACCATTTGTTACAACACATTATTCAACACATAAATCGCAAGATAAAAACACAAACCGCATGATAAATCACATGATAAATCATATAAAGCGCATGATAAATCACATGATAAAACACAAAGGGCACTATTACGCTCTTCGCGTTAAGACGCTTGCGCGAGGGAGGAAAAACTGCGCACGCAGTTTTCCCCCTTGCGCCCGCGTTAACGCTGGATTACAGTGCAGGCGAAAAAAATGCTGCCTGCATTGTTATCAAGCGTAAAACTCAGGAATGCTCGCGGCAGTGCTGAGTGAAGCCACGAGCATCCACTCGCTGGAGTCCATATGGACTCCATTGAGATCCTCCCTGCCTGTCACGTGACCAGCCGGATCTTGCATCGCAAGATCTGGCCGGTCGAGGTAGGGATATGCAGGGAGAGACTGGGGGGACTTTTTCCCCCCAGTCTTTCCCTGCTCTCGCCGGCCGGAGGAGGCAGACAGAGCCACGGTCCTCGCCGCGGGACAGAGGGTGGGTATGGGATCTGTTTTTTATTTTTAAAGCTGGTGTTAACGGATGCTGCAGAAGCGGAATCCGTTAACACCAAGTCCTGGCTCTGGTTAACTTTGCGCTGATGACCAGAGCCAGGCGTTAATCAGCGCTGGGACCATGTAAGCCAGCGCTGATTAACACTTTGTGCTCCCTATGTTTAACATGGGGAGCGCAAAGTACAGTAACCTCCCGCAGAGGAGCGCAGCACAAGGTACCAAACGCAAATGGTTTTTTTAACCCGTTTGTGTTTGGATTGTAACATGCGGTAAATACCGCAGCAAGCATTAATGCTCAGCAGGTGAGCCCAAAGCACATAATAGACATGATAAAACACATAAACCACATGATTAATCACATAAATCGCATGATAAAAGACATGATAAATCACATAAATCGCATGATAAATCACATAAATCTCATGATAAATCACATAAATCTCATGATAAATCACATGATAAATCACATAAATCTCATGATAAATCTCATGATAAATCACATAAACCGCATGATAAAAGACATGATGAATCACATGATAAATCACATAAACCACATGATAAAAGACATGATGAATCACATGATAAATCACATAAACCACATGATAAAAGACATGATGAATCACATGATAAATCACATAAACCACATGATAAAAGACATGATGAATCACATGATAAATCACATAAACCACATGATAAAAGACATGATGAATCACATGATAAATCACATAAACCACATGATAAATCACATAAACTGCATCATAAAAGTCATGATAAATCACATAAGCCGCATGACAAAAGACATGATAAATCACATGAACCGCATGATCAAAGTCATGATCAATCACATAAACCACATGACAAATCACATGATAAATCATATAAAGTTCATGATGAATCACATAAACCGCATGATAAATCACATAAAACGCATGATAAAAGACATGATAAATCACATAAACTGCATCATAAAAGACATGATAAATCACATAAACCGCATGATAAAAGTCATGATAAATCACATAAACCACATGCTAAATCACATGAACCGCATGATAAAAAACATGATAAATCACATGAACCGCATGAAAAGTCATGATAAATCACATGAACCGCATGATCAAAGTCATGATCAATCACATAAACCGCATGAAAAGTCATGATAAATCACATGAACCGCATGATCAAAGTCATGATCAATCACATAAACCACATGACAAATCACATAAACCACATGACAAATCACATGATAAATCATATAAAGTTCATGATAAATCATAAAGCGCATGATAAATCACATGATAAAACACATAAACCACATAATAGACATGATAAATCACATAAACCACATGATAAATCACATGATAAAATCACATAAAGCACATGATAAAAGTCATGATAAATCACATAAACCTTATGATAAAAAACATGATAAATCACATAAATCACATGACAAAAGACATGACAAATCACATAAACCACATGCTAAAAGTCATGATAAATCACATGAACCGCATGATAAAAAACATGATAAATCACATGCTAAAATACATAAACCACATGACAAGACATGATAAATCACATGAACCGCATGATCAAAGTCATGATAAATCACATGAACCGCATGACAAAAGACATGATAAAATCACATGAACCGCATGATCAAAGTCATGATAAATCACATAAACCACATGACAAATCACATGATAAATCATATAAAGATCATGATAAATCATAAAGCGCATGATAAAGCACTTGATAAATCACATGAACCGCATGATAAAAGTCATGATAAATCACATAAACCACATGCTAAAAGTCATGATAAATCACAGACCTTATGATAAAAAACATGATAAATCACATGCTAAAAATAAAATACATAAACCGCATGACAAATCACATAAACCGCATGACAAAAGACATGATAAATCACATCATAAAGCGCATGATAAAACACATAAACCACATAATAAACCACATAAGACGTGATAAATCACATAAACCACATAAGACATGCTAAATCACATAAACTGCATCACAACAGACATGCTAAATCACATAAACCGCATGACAAAAGACATGATAAATCACATCATAAAGCGCATGATAAAACACATAAACCACATAATAAATCACATAAACCGCTTGATAAAAGACATGCTAAATCACATAAACCGCATGATAAAAGACGTGATAAATCACATAAACCACATGATAAATCACATAATAAATCACATAAACCACATGATAAATCACATAATAAATCACATAAACCGCATGATAAAAGACGTGATAAAACACATAAACCACAAACCACATAAGACGTGATAAATCACATAAACCGCATGATAAATCACATGCTAAAATCACATAATAGACATGATAAATCACATAAACCACATGATAAAACACATAAACCACATAATAGACCTGATAAATCACATAAACCACATGATAAATCACATGATAAATCACATAAACCGCTTGATAAAAGACGTGATAAATCACATAAACCGCATGATAAATCACATGATAAATCACATAAACCGCTTGATAAAAGACGTGATAAATCACATAAACCGCATGATAAATCACATGATAAATCACATAAAGCGCATGATAAGACATGATAAAGCACATGAAAAAACACATAAACCACATAATAGACATGATAAATCACATAATAAATCACATAAACCGCATGATAAAATCACATAAACCGCGTGATAAAAGACATGATAAATCACATAAACCACATGATAAATCACATAAACCGCATGACAAGACATGATAAATCACATCATAAAGCGCATGATAAAACACATAAACCACATAATAAATCACATAAACCGCTTGATAAAAGACATGATAAATCACATAAACCGCATGATAAAACACATGATCAACCACATGATAAATCAGATAAACCGCATAATAAAACACATGATAAAACACATAAACCACAAACCACATAAGACGTGATAAATCACATAAACCGCATGATAAATCACATGCTAAAATCACATAATAGACATGATAAATCACATAAACCACATGATAAATCACATAAACCGCTTGATAAAAGACGTGATAAATCACATAAACCACATGATAAATCACATAAACCGCTTGATAAAAGACGTGATAAATCACATAAACCACATGATAAATCACATAAACCGCTTGATAAAAGACGTGATAAATCACATAAACCGCATGATAAATCACATGATAAATCACATAAAGCGCATGATAAGACATGATAAAGCACATGAAAAAACACATAAACCACATAATAGACATGATAAATCACATAAACCACGTGATAAAAGACGTGATAAATCACATAAACTGCATAATAGACATGATAGACATGATAAATCACATGATAAATTACATGAAACGCATGTTAAATCGCATGTTAAATTGCATGATAAAATCACATAAACCCCATGATAAAGTATCACGCGTGACCCAGTGCTTGAGGGGTTAAAGCCAGGCACCGCTTAAAGCTGTGCCTGGCTTTTGGCTCTGTTCCTTCTCGATTGGAAGGGAGAGGGATCCGAAAGGATCCCCCCACTCCCTTCCAGGCTATCTCCCGGCATTGCCGGGGGGGGGGTCGCCTGGAAATGACGTCATCGCTCATGGCGCGATGACGTCGGGAGGGTCTTAATTTCAGCGTCTGAGGACGCTGAAGTTAGTCCGCCATGGGACCCCAGAGAGGGGAGTATCTCCGCCGAGGGTCCCGCAAAGCTGATGACATGTGGGGCACGTCCTCAGCATATAACGTGCGTCAATGAGGACGTGTCCCACACGTCGTCAGCAGTGAAGGGGTTAAACAGTTAATATGGAGGAGGGAATGTTTAGATAAGGCAGCAGGGGGTGTCACCTGAGTGAGCGGTAACGTTAGCTCCAGTAGACATGTGCATTCGTTTTAGTACTAAAACGATTTAGTCCGAATTTTGGGATAATTTAGTTTTCGTATGACTCAAGAGATACGAAACTGCTTGGTCCAAAAAACGAAGGAAACAAAAGGAAAATGCACTACATTTTAGTTTCAGTCCTTTTTGTGATATTATATTGAGTGAAGGAGACCAGAAATGAAGAGCGCAACATCGCAAAGTTACAGAAAAGGTATGTATGTGTAATCCTTCTCGACCCCTACCCGAAAATCTGACCGTGATAGAGCTCCAGAATACTCACTCACAGCACAGACAGCCAGCACAGGAGAGGAAACCTTTACTTAACCCTTGCATATCTATGAGGCAGACAAGATGATAAAAGCAGCTGGAGAAGGAAAACATTCAAATAAATCACACTGAAAGCTAATGACAGAGGAGGACTGGATAGTAAAAACCCCTTTATAACAAGCAGCGCTGGGAGAAGAGAGGGACTTTATAAAACGTGTGTTATCTCCCCTCCCGCTCTGCATAATAGGGGCTTAGGTCTGATACATTTTATATTATCCAGGAGCACTATCCCCCTGTCCTCATCTATAATACACGTTTTATATAAAGTCCCTCTCCTCTCCCAGTGCTGCTTGTTATAAAGTGTTTTTTTTTTACGTCTGATACATTTAGTATCCAGCTCTCACAGTTACTCTGTCATTATGAGCCTTCAGTATGATATATATGAATGTTTTCCCTGGATTTAAAGTGCTTAATTTTCTAAAAAAAATAAAAAATTCACCAGTCATCTCTTCTCTGAGCTTTTAGACCAATTTACGGCAATATATTCCCTCTCCCCTGCTTTTATAATCCTGTCTGTCTCCCCCACAGAGATACAAAGTTTAAGTAAAAGTTCCCTCTCCTGTGCTGGATAAGCATTGCATTCCGAAGTTCTGCACCCTCCACATGCCAATGCAGTAGGATGTTCTATACAGAGAGGGGCATTAATTAATGCAGGAGGATGTTGTATACATTATACAAAGAGGGGTATTAATGCAAGAGGATGTTATACACATTATACAGAGAGGGGAATTAATGCAGGAGGATGTTCTATACATTATACAGAGAGGAGCATTTTTTTTTTTGCCCTTTGAATCCAGTGGCTGTGAGCGCTGAGATCAGCTGCTTGTTACATTATTTCTCAGTACAATGTATCAGGCTCAGCTGTTACAGTAACTGACTGTAACAGCACTCAGAGTTTCAGTAAAACAAGGAAATAGTATTGTTCTAACCTCTTATATATAAAAATATTATTTACTAGTTTTACTGAAACTCTGAGCACTGTGATGAGCAGCAGTCAGTTACTGTAACAGTATTGCCTGACACATTGTGCTGAGAGTGAGAGATACTGTAACAAGCAGCTGATCTGAGCCCTCTGAGGAGCCACTACAATAGTAATTGTATCCACTAGTTTTCAGATGAAAGAAATTAATTTTCAAACTAAAGAACTGAAAACGAATTTCTTTAGCAACTAAATAAATTGCTTTTTAGGACTAATCCATTAGTTCAAAACAAACTTTTGTGCTGTGCACATGTCTAAGCTCCAGTAGCCCTAGCGCAGGCGCAACTTATTATAATCTTAACGCTAACATTAGTGTCACCTGAGTGAGCGGTAACGTTAGCTCCAGTAGCCCTAGCGCAACATATTACATTCTGACCACTAACGGGTTAAAATCGTATTAGTGATTCTTGTGCTTTTCAGTGCGCGGTTACTGTACTTTGCGCTCCCCATGTTAAGCGTAGAGAAAGCAAAGAGTTAATTAGCGTTACGATTACAATGTACTAACACTAATTACCGTCCGGCTGCGGCTACTGAACATTTACTCACAGCTCGGAGCTGCTGCTCAGTGATACGGTGTCTGCGGAATCAGCACCAGCTACAAATACCCAAAAAATCACATACTCACCTCTCACCCCGCGGCTCCATCCACGGCTTCTTCTGACCGCCGGGAGCAGAGAGAGATTGAGGGGCAAAAAGTCCCAGACTCCCTTAACAAATCACTCCGCGGCCCTGCAGGATCTTGCGAGAGCACAAGCCTATGGACTCCAGGAGGTGATACTTGCGGTGACCACAATGTAATAGAGCCCGTCTAATCTCCCCCTGGTGATGTCCTTTGAAAACACCCCACACAATACAATGATGAGAGACGGTGACTGACCCAATCACTCCATTCTATGACCAAAACCACACAGTGAGGAGCAAGTGATGGAAAGATACATATAGAGGGAAATATCACACAATGGATGCGCCCAGTGACACAGAAATATTATCTAAACACACAAGAAAAAAAACAAAAACATGCAACATAACAAACACAATAAGGACATGTAAAACCCTGTAACCAAAACAATGAACCCACAGGGGAGGGGGATATTATCCGCACAGATCTATCAGGCGGTGCGGGGGAGGAGGTATTATCCGCACAGATTTTATTTATAAAGTGTTTTCCAGGACGAATACATTGAGTTTTCTCTGGTTTTCAGTTTTTCCTGGATTCAAGAACATTAAAATGTTACAGAAACACAAAGTAATAAAATGCAAGATATTAAAAACACAAATAAACAGATTAACCCAGAAAATAAATATGTAGCAAATATAGTCACTGTTACATGTTTACAGGTGCATTCTGTATATAGTCACTGTTACATGTTTACAGGCGCATTCTGTATATAGTCACTGTTACATGTTTACAGGCGCATTCTGTATATAGTCACTATGTTACATGTTTACAGGTGCATTCTGTATATAGTCACTGTGTTACATGTTTACAGGTGCATTCTGTATATAGTCAGTGTGTTACATGTTTACAGGTGCATTCTGTATATAGTCACTATGTTACATGTTTACAGGCGCATTCTGTATATAGTCACTGTTACATGTTTACAGGCGCATTCTGTATATAGTCACTATGTTACATGTTTACAGGTGCATTCTGTATATAGTCACTGTGTTACATGTTTACAGGCGCATTCTGTATATAGTCACTGTGTTACATGTTTACAGGTGCATTCTGTATATAGTCACTGTGTTACATGTTTACAGGTGCATTCTGTATATAGTCACTGTTACAAGTTTACAGGCGCATTCTGTATATAGTCACTGTGTTACATGTTTACAGGTGCATTCTGTATATAGTCACTATGTTACATGTTTACAGGTGCATTCTGTATATAGTCACTGTGTTACATGTTTACAGGTGCATTCTGTATATAGTCACTGTGTTACATGTTACAGGCGCATTCTGTATATAGTCACTGTTACATGTTTACAGGTGCATTCTGTATATAGTCACTGTGTTACATGTTTACAGGCGCATTCTGTATATAGTCACTATGTTACATGTTTACAGGTGCATTCTGTATATAGTCACTATGTTACATGTTTACAGGTGCATTCTGTATATAGTCACTATGTTACATGTTTACAGGAGCATTCTGTATATAGTCACTGTGTTACATGTTTACAGGCGCATTCTGTATATAGTCACTGTGTTACATGAGTGTATTTACAGGTGCATTCTGTATATAGTCACTGTGTTACATGTTTACAGGCGCATTCTGTATATAGTCACTGTGTTACATGTTTACAGGTGCATTCTGTATATAGTCACTGTGTTACATGTTTACAGGTGCATTCTGTATATAGTCACTATGTTACATGTTTACAGGTGCATTCTGTATATAGTCACTGTGTTACATGTTTACAGGTGTATTCTGTATATAGTCACTGTGTTACATGTTTACAGGTGCATTCTGTATATAGTCACTATGTTACATGTTTACAGGTGCATTCTGTATATAGTCACCGTGTTACATGTTTACAGGTGCATTCTGTATATAGTCACCGTGTTACATGTTTACAGGTGCATTCTGTATATAGTCACTGTGTTACATGTTTACAGGTGCATTCTGTATATAGTCACTGTGTTACATGTTTACAGGCACATTCTGTATATAGTCACTATGTGGCCGTCGCTGGAATCTAGACGCACCCTTCACCTTTCCAACCTGGTGTTTAAGAGCTTTTCTGGGAAGCTACCATCCTACCTGAATAGACGGCTTCCCCTAGCAGCGCTCTCATACTAACCTCCGATCCAGGACCAGCACCTTACTTGCAATACCACAATACAAAAAGAAAGTGTCTCAATCCTCATTTTCCTACAGAGCACCGCAAATATGGAATAACCTCCCAGACACCATCAAATCTTCCAGTCTTATGTCACTCAAGAGCTCCCTATTAACATACCTCAATGCGGAATGCACCTGTAAACATGTAACATAGTGACTATATACAGAATGCACCTGTAAACATGTAACAGTGACTATATACAGAATGCACCTGTAAACATGTAACAGTGACTATATACAGAATGCACCTGTAAACATGTAACATAGTGACTATATACAGAATGCGCCTGTAAACATGTAACATAGTGACTATATAAGGAACGCGCCTGTAAACATGTAACAGTGACTATATACAGAATGCACCTGTAAACATGTAACATAGTGACTATATACAGAATGCGCCTGTAAACATGTAACACAGTGACTATATACAGAATGCACCTGTAAACAAGTAACACAGTGACTATATACAGAATGCACCTGTAAACATGTAACACAGTGACTATATACAGAATGTACATGTAAATGAGGCTGACGAAACAGCCACTTCAAAGTTTATTTGTGGTTATTTTGCTTGTATTTTATTGTCTCTATATATAAGGTAGAGTGTTTGTTCTGTGTGCCCTATTACCTGATGTCTGTGTTATATTAATATTCCCTTATGTGTTTATTGTAGAGTAATGTTTCTGTGTATCTTCTCTCTGTATAGTGTACATCTCTGTATTAGCTGTTCTCTGTCCTTATATTGTACTCCTCTGTGGCTACCCCCCTCTCTGTAAATTGTAATTTCCCTGCAGTAAGAAGATTCCTTTAAGATGAGAATGCATGTGTAAACACTCCATTGTGTTGGGTGGCTCTTTCTATTGTTCTGACTGGAGACTCTTGATCTTATCTGTAATGTATTCTTTAAGGGAGGGGACTGTCTCAACTGTTAACTGTATTTGAAATAAAGAAGCATTCTCCATTTTGAGTTGAAACAGCAATGATCTCCTGTGTGATATTTCCTGCGTCTGGGTTAGAAGCGGTACTTCTGCGGAATACTGGCTTAAAGGGGAGCAGTCTGCACGTGGACGGAAACCCCCACGTTACAGTGACTATATACAGAATGCACCTGTAAACATGTAACATAGGGACTATATACAGAATGCGCCTGTAAACATGTAACATAGGGACTATATACAGAATGCACCTGTAAACATGTAACATAGGGACTATATACAGAATGCACCTGTAAACATGCAACACAGTGACTATATACAGAATGCACCTGTAAACATGTAACACAGTGACTCTCAGGGTTATTCAGAGAGCGTGAAAAGCAGGAGAATGACTGGAGAATGAAAAATTCTAGGTCAAAATAGCCGATTTGGAAAGTGAGATGAAAGGGAGAATTTTTCTGGTTTGGCTATTTTGACCTAGAAGTTACCATTCTCCAGTCATTCTCCTGCTTTTCACGCTCTCTGAATAACCCTGTATATACAGAATGCGCCTGTAAACATGTAACACAGTGACTATATACAGAATGCGCCTGTAAACATGTAACACAGTGACTATATACAGAATGCACCTGTAAACATGTAACACAGTGACTATATACAGAATGCTCCTGTAAACATGTAACATAGTAACTATATACAGAATGCACCTGTAAACATGTAACATAGTGACTATATACAGAATGCACCTGTAAACCTGTAACACAGTGACTATATACAGAATGCGCCTGTAAACATGTATCACGGTGACTATATACAGAATGCGCCTGTAAACATGTAACACGGTGACTATATACAGAATGCACCTGTAAACATGTAACACAGTGACTATATACAGAATGCACCTGTAAACATGTAACACAGTGACTATATACAGAATGCACCTGTAAACCTGTAAACATGTAACATAGTGACTATATACAGAATGCACCTGTAAACATGTAACACGGTGACTATATACAGAATGCGCCTGTAAACATGTAACACAGTGACTATATACAGAATGCACCTGTAAACATGTAACATAGTGACTATATACAGAATGCACCTGTAAACATGTAACATAGTGACTATATACAGAATGCACCTGTAAACCTGCAAACATGTAACATAGTGACTATATACAGAATGCACCTGTAAACATGTAACACAGTGACAATATACAGAATGCGCCTGTAAACATGTAACACAGTGACTATATACAGAATGCACCTGTAAACATGTAACATAGTGACTATATACAGAATGCACCTGTAAACATGTAACGCAGTGACTATATACAGAATGCGCCTGTAAACATGTAACACAGTGACTATATACAGAATGCTCCTGTAAACATGTAACACAGTGACTATATACAGAATGCACCTGTAAACATGTAACACAGTGACTATATACAGAATGCACCTGTAAACATGTAACACAGTGACTATATACAGAATGCGCCTGTAAACATGAAACACAGTGACTATATACAGAATGCACCTGTAAACGTGTAACACAGTGACTATATACAGAATGCACCTGTAAACATGTAACACAGTGACTATATACAGAATGCGCCTGTAAACGTGTAACACAGTGACTATATACAGAATGCGCCTGTAAACGTGTAACACAGTGACTATATACAGAATGCTCCTGTAAACATGTAACACAGTGACTATATACAGAATGCACCTGTAAACATGTAACACAGTGACTATATACAGAATGCACCTGTAAACCTGTAAACATGTAACATAGTAACTATATACAGCATGCACCTGTAAACATGTAACACAGTGACTATATACAGAATGCGCCTGTAAACATGTAACACAGTGACTATATACAGAATGCACCTGTAAACATGTAACAGTGACTATATACAGAATGCCCTGTAAAATGTAACACAGTGACTATATACAGAATGCACCTGTAAACATGTAAAACAGTGACTATATACAGAATGCACCTGTAAACATGTAACACAGTGACTATATACAGAATGCACCTGAAAACATGTAACACAGTGACTATATACAGAATGCACCTGAAAACATGTAACACAGTGACTATATACAGAATGCACCTGTAAACATGTAACAGTGACTATATACAGAATGCACCTGTAAACATGTAACATAGTGACTATATACAGAATGCACCTGTAAACATGTAACACAGTGACTATATACAGAATGCGCCTGTAAACATGTAACATAGTGACTATACAGAATGCACCTGTAAACATGTAACACAGTGACTATATACAGAATGCGCCTGAAACATGTAACACAGTGACTATATACAGAATGTGCCTGTAAACATGTAACACAGTGACTATATACAGAATGCACCTGTAAACATGTAACACAGTGACTATATACAGAATGCACCTGTAAACATGTAACACAGTGACTATATACAGAATGCACCTGTAAACATGTAAAACAGTGACTATATACAGAATGCACCTGTAAACATGTAACACAATGACTATATACAGAATGCACCTGTAAACATGTAACATAGTGACTATATACAGAATGCACCTGTAAACCTGTAAACATGTAACATAGTGACTATATACAGAATGCATCTGTAAACATGTAACACAGTGACTATATACAGAATGCACCTGTAAACATGTAACACAGTGACTATACAGAATGCACCTGTAAACATGTAACATAGTGACTATATACAGAATGCACCTGTAAACATGTAACATAGTGACTATATACAGAATGCGCCTGTAAACATGTAACACAGTGACTATATACAGAATGCGCCTGTAAACATGTAACACAGTGACTATACAGAATGCACCTGTAAACATGTAACATAGTGACTATATACAGTGTAATGAATGCACCTGTAAACATGTAACATAGTGACTATATACAGAATGCGCCTGTAAACATGTAACACAGTGACTATATACAGAATGCGCCTGTAAACATGTAACACAGTGACTATATACAGAATGCGCCTGTAAACATGTAACACAGTGACTATATACAGAATGCACCTGTAAACATGTAACACAGTGACTATATACAGAATGCACCTGTAAACATGTAACACAGTGACTATATACAGAATGCACCTGTAAACATGTAACGCAGTGACTATATACAGAATGCGCCTGTAAACATGTAACACAGTGACTATATACAGAATGCTCCTGTAACATGTAACACAGTGACTATATACAGAATGCACCTGTAAACATGTAACACAGTGACTATATACAGAATGCACCTGTAAACATGTAACACAGTGACTATATACAGATGCGCCTGTAAACATGAAACACAGTGACTATATACAGAATGCACCTACGTGTAACAGTGACTATACAGAATGCACCTGTAAACATGTACACAGTGACTATATACAGAATGCGCTGTAAACGTGTAACACAGTGACTATATACAGAATGCGCCTGTAAACGTGTAACACAGTGACTATATACAGAATGCTCCTGTAAACATGTAACACAGTGACTATATACAGAATGCACCTGTAAACATGTAACACAGTGACTATATACAGAATGCACCTGTAAACCTGTAAACATGTAACATAGTAACTATATACAGCATGCACCTGTAAACATGTAACACAGTGACTATATACAGAATGCGCCTGTAAACATGTAACACAGTGACTATATACAGAATGCACCTGTAAACATGTAACACAGTGACTATATACAGAATGCACCTGTAAACATGTAACACAGTGACTATATACAGAATGCACCTGTAAACATGTAACAGTGACTATATACAGAATGCCCTGTAAAAATGTAACACAGTGACTATATACAGAATGCACCTGTAAACATGTAAAACAGTGACTATATACAGAATGCACCTGTAAACATGTAACACAGTGACTATATACAGAATGCACCTGAAAACATGTAACACAGTGACTATATACAGAATGCACCTGAAAACATGTAACACAGTGACTATATACAGAATGCACCTGTAAACATGTAACATAGTGACTATATACAGAATGCACCTGTAAACATGTAACATAGTGACTATATACAGAATGCACCTGTAAACCTGTAAAAAAGTAACATAGTGACTATATACAGAATGCACCTGTAAACATGTAACACAGTGACTATATACAGAATGCGCCTGTAAACATGTAACATAGTGACTATACAGAATGCACCTGTAAACATGTAACACAGTGACTATATACAGAATGCGCCTGTAAACATGTAACACAGTGACTATATACAGAATGTGCCTGTAAACATGTAACACAGTGACTATATACAGAATGCACCTGTAAACATGTAACACAGTGACTATATACAGAATGCACCTGTAAACATGTAACACAGTGACTATATACAGAATGCACCTGTAAACATGTAAAACAGTGACTATATACAGAATGCACCTGTAAACATGTAACATAGTGACTATATACAGAATGCACCTGTAAACCTGTAAACATGTAACATAGTGACTATATACAGAATGCATCTGTAAACATGTAACACAGTGACTATACAGAATGCACCTGTAAACATGTAACATAGTGACTATATACAGAATGCACCTGTAAACATGTAACAGTGACTATATACAGAATGCACCTGTAAACATGTAACATAGTGACTATATACAGAATGCACCTGTAAACATGTAACAGTGACTATATACAGAATGCACCTGTAAACATGTAACATAGTGACTATATACAGAATGCGCCTGTAAACATGTAACATAGTGACTATATACAGAATGCGCCTGTAAACATGTAACACAGTGACTATATACAGAATGCACCTGTAAACATGTAACATAGTAACTATATACAGAATGCACCTGTAAACATGTAACACAGTGACTATATACAGAATGCACCTGTAAACATGTAACACAGTGACTATATACAGAATGCGCCTGTAAACATGTAACACAGTGACTATATACAGAATGCATCTGTAAACATGTAACATAGTAACTATATACAGAATGCGCCTGTAAACATGTAACACAGTGACTATATACAGAATGCGCCTGTAAACATGTAACACAGTGACTATATACAGAATGCACCTGTAAACATGTAACACAGTGACTATATACAGAATGCGCCTGTAAACATGTAACACAGTGACTATATACAGAATGCACCTGTAAACATGTAACACAGTGACTATATACAGAATGCGCCTGTAAACATGTAACATAGTGACTATATACAGAATGCACCTGTAAACATGTAACACAGTGACTATATACAGAATGCGCCTGTAAACACGTAACACAGTGACTATATACAGAATGCACCTGTAAACATGTAACACAGTGACTATATACAGAATGCACCTGTAAACATGTAACACAGTGACTATATACAGAATGCACCTGTAAACATGTAACACAGTGACTATATACAGAATGCACCTGTAAAACATGTAACACAGTGACTATATACAGAATGCACCTGTAAACATGTAACACAGTGACTATATACAGAATGCACCTGTAAACATGTAACACAGTGACTATATACAGAATGCGCCTGTAAACATGTAACACAGTAACTATATACAGAATGCACCTGTAAACATGTAACACAGTGACTATATACAGAATGCGCCTCTAAACATGTAACACAGTGACTATATACAGAATGCACCTGTAAACATGTAACACAGTGACTATATACAGAATGCACCTGTAAACATGTAAACACAGTGACTATATACAGAATGCACCTGTAAACATGTAACACAGTGACTATATACAGAATGCACCTGTAAACATGTAACATAGTGACTATATACAGAATGCACCTGTAAACATGTAACACAGTGACTATATACAGAATGCACCTGTAAACATGTAACACAGTGACTATATACAGAATGCACCTGTAAACATGTAACACAGTGACTATATACAGAATGCGCCTGTAAACATGTAACACAGTAACTATATACAGAATGCACCTGTAAACATGTAACACAGTGACTATATACAGAATGCGCCTCTAAACATGTAACACAGTGACTATATACAGAATGCACCTGTAAACATGTAACACAGTGACTATATACAGAATGCACCTGTAAAATGTAACACATACTGATATACAGAATGCACCTGTAAACATGTAACACAGTGACTATATACAGAATGCACCTGTAAACATGTAACATAGTGACTATATACAGAATGCACCTGTAAACATGTAACACAGTGACTATATACAGAATGCACCTGTAAACATGTAACACAGTGACTATATACAGAATGCACCTGTAAACATGTAACACAGTGACTATATACAGAATGCACCTGTAAACATGTAACACAGTGACTATATATAGAATGCACCTGTAAACATGTAACATAGTGACTATATACAGAATGCACCTGTAAACATGTAACACAGTGACTATATACAGAATGCACCTGTAAACATGTAACACAGTGACTATATACAGAATGCACCTGTAAACATGTTAACACAGTGACTATATACAGAATGCGCCTGTAAACATGTAACACAGTGACTATATACAGAATGCACCTGTAAACATGTAACACAGTGACTATATACAGAATGCGCCTGTAAACATGTAACATAGTGACTATATACAGAATGCACCTGTAAACATGTAACACAGTGACTATATACAGAATGCGCCTGTAAACATGTAACACAGTGACTATATACAGAATGCACCTGTAAACATGTAACATAGTGAC
Source organism: Leptobrachium leishanense (assembly GCA_009667805.1). Taxonomy (NCBI): domain Eukaryota; kingdom Metazoa; phylum Chordata; class Amphibia; order Anura; family Megophryidae; genus Leptobrachium; species Leptobrachium leishanense. Next base: position 20,185,497 of record CM019073.1, read on the forward strand.
TATATACAGAATGCACCTGTAAACATGTAACACAGTGACTATATACAGAATGCACCTGTAAACATGTAACACAGTGACTATATACATAATGCGGCTTTAAACATGTAACACAGTAACTATATACAGAATGCACCTGTAAACATGTAACACAGTGACTATATACAGAATGCACCTGTAAACATGTAACATAGTGACTATATACAGAATGCACCTGTAAACATGTAACACAGTGACTATATACAGAATGCGCCTGTAAACATGTAACACAGTGATTATATACAGAATGCACCTGTAAACATGTAACACAGTGACTATATACAGAATGCACCTGTAAACCTGTAAACTTGTAATAATGACTATTTCCTACATATTTATTTTCTGTTAAGAAACAACACAAATATACAGATTAATATCTTGCATTTTATTACTTTGTATTTCTGTAACAATTTAATGTTCTTGAACCCAGGACATACTTGAAAACGAGAGAAATCTCAATGTATCCGTCCTGGTAAAATCCTTTATAAATAAATAAGTCACAGCAGTGGTTGGCGTGATGCCTTGCCAGCAATGGAACAGATAAAGAGCCGCCTTCAGGTGGGCATTGGGGAGATGACCCTCACTTGAATCAGGTCAGGTGGGGCGATGAGCTCATGGTTACAAATTGGTGAAACTTCCTCCCCGCAGGACATGCGCGGCAGGGTCAGAACTATATGGTATAAATAAACAGATTTACATGTTGGCTTCAATAAAAGCTGTGGCCGTGGCCTTTCCAATACAGAAGTGTGTGTGATTATTGGGGAAAGGTATGGAAAACGAAAAAGGGTCACAGGACTAAGCAGTCCCGACACATAGATGGGGATTCTGCAATTTGTGTAGTTTAGGTTTTGTTCCAAAGAGCATCGTAACAGTTGTGTCATTATTTAAAGTTTGTTGTGTCTAATATCCGCACAGATCTATCATGTGGAGCGGGGGAGGGGGATATTATCTGCACAGATCTATCATGTGGAGCGGGGGAGGGGGATATTATCTGCACAGATCTATCATGTGGAGCGGGGGAGGGGGATATTATCTGCACAGATCTATCATTGTGGAGCGGGGGAGGGGATATTACCGCACAGATCTATCATGTGGAGCGGGGGAGGGGATATTATCTGCACACAGATCTATCATGTGGAGCGGGGGAGGGGGATATTATCTGCACAGATCTATCATGTGGAGCGGGGGAGGGGGATATTATCCGCACAGATCTATCATGTGGAGCGGGGAGGGGATATTATCTGCACAGATCTATCATGTGAGCGGGGGAGGGGATATTATCCGCACAGATCTATCATGTGGAGCGGGGGAGGGGGATATTATCTGCACAGATCTATCATGTGGAGCGGGGGAGGGGATATTAATCTGCACAGATCTATCATGTGGAGCGGGAGGGGGATATTATCCGCACAGATCTATCATGTGAGCGGGGGAGGGGGATATTAATCTGCACAGATCTATCATGTGGAGGGGGAGGGGGATATTATCTGCACAGATCTATCATTGGAGCGGGGTGAGGGGGATATTATCTGCACAGATCTATCATGTGGAGGCGGGGGAGGGATCACGTGGAGCGGGGGAGGGGATATTATCCGCACAGATCTATCATGTGGAGCGGGGGGGGGGATATTATCCGCACGATCAATCATGTGGAGCGGGGGAGGGGGATCACGTGGAGCGGTGGAGGGGGATATTACCGCAAGATCTATCATGTGGAGCGGGGAGGGGGATCACGTGGAGCGGGGGAGGGGGATATTATCCGCACAGATCTATCAGAAGCGGGGGAGGGGATATTATTGTACAGATTATCATGTGGAGCGGGGGAGGGGATCACGTGAGCGGGGAGGGGATATTATCCGCACAGATCTATCATGTGGAGCGGGGGAGGGGATATTATCCGCACAGATCATCATGTGGAGCAGGGGAGGGGGATCACGTGGAGCGGGGAGGGGATATTATCTGCACAGATCTATCACGTGGAGCGGGGAGGGGATATTATCTGCACAGATCTATCATGTGGAGCGGGGGAGGGGATATTATCTGCACAGATCTATCATGTGGAGCGGGGAGGGGATATTATCTGCACAGAATCTATCATGTGGAGCGGGGGAGGGGATCACGTGGAGCGGGGGAGGGGATATTATCCGCACAGATCAGGCGGAGCGGGGAGGGGGATATTATCTGCACAGATCAAGGCGGAGCGGGGAGGGGGATATTATCTGCACAGATCTAATCAATGTGGAGCGGGGGAGGGGGATATTATCCGCACAGATCTATCATGTGGAGCGGGGGAGGGGGATCACGTGGAGCGGGGGAAGGGATATTATCCGCACAGATCTATCATGTGGAGCGGCGGGGAGGGGATATTATCTGCACAGATCTATCACGTGGAGCGGGGGAGGGATATTATCCGCACAGATCTATCATGTGTAGCGGGGGAGGGGGATCACGTGGAGCGGGGGAGGGGATATTATCTGCACAGATCTATCATGTGGAGCGGGGGAGGGGGATCACGTGGAGCGGGGGAGGGGATATTATCCGCACAGATCAGGCGGAGCGGGGGAGGGGGATATTATCCGCACAGATCAGGCGGAGCGGGGGAGGGGGATATTATCTGCACAGATCAGGCGGAGCGGGGGAGGGGATATTATCCGCACAGATCAGGCGGAGCGGGGGAGGGGGATATTATCCGCACAGATCAGGCGGAGCGGGAGTATCACCTTGGCCGGCATGTGCCCGTTGCGTTCGGTGCGGTTGCTCTGCAGGCTCAGGCCTCGCTCTTTCCGTCGCTTTTTCTGCAGCTCTCGCTGCTCTTTCTGTTTGTTCTGGACCTCGATCAGGGCCGTAATAAACGAGTTCTTCACCTCCTTCTCAAACTCCAGCTCATCTCGCCGCGCCAGCTGCTGCACCAGCTCCTCTGAGTACTCGCATATTGTCTGCTCCACGCGCTCCAGTAACTGCGCCAGCTCCAGCCTCGACATGAGCTGCAAACCTGTGAGATGCACAAAGCAAAAGGTTCAGCGCCCGATCACACTGCGGAGCCACGGTCAGAGGTGGCGCCGCCGTGGTTAAGTTGCCATGTGGGCAGAGGCTGTGCCGTCTGCACATAACCCCTTCACTGCTGAGCCATTTCACGTTTAATAAAAAAAATCTAAACGTGTTCCTTTATTATTTTTTATCTTTACTTTAAACATGGTTATATTTGGGATCATTGGAAAGGCCATGCTCTGGCCTTTCTAATGATACCAAATATGACCCCGTTAGCTGCAAACAGTCAGGAGATATCGGGGTTCAAACAAACCCTATCTTTCCTTAGGAGTCAATGAGGACGTTCCCCACACATACTCTGCAGTGAAAGGGTTAAGGTGCCATGTGGGCAGAGGCTGCGCCTCCCGCGTTTAAGGTGCCATGTGGGCAGAGGCGGCACCGCCCGCGCTTAAGGTGTCATGTGGGCAGAGGCTGCGCCTCCCGCGCTTAAGGTACCATGTGGGCAGAGGCGGCACCGCCCGCGCTTAAGGTGTCATATGGGCAGAGGCGGCACCGCCCACGCTTAAGGTGTCATATGGGCAGAGGCGGCACTGCCTGCGCTTAACGTGCCATGTGGGCAGAGGCTGTGCCGCCCGCGCTTAACGTGCCATGTGGGCAGAGGCTGCGCTTAACGTGTCATGTGGGCAGAGGTGTGCGTTTACATAGGCCAAACTATGTAGTGCAGCAAGGGTTCAGTAAGAAGCGGCCGCATCCTCGCACAACCAGTAACACACACGGTATAAAAAAAACACACATCATGCTCCCACCCCTCCCCAACCCCCATGATCAAGCTCCAGCCCCCTCCACACCCCACCCGTGATCATGCTCCAGCCCCCTCCACACCCCACCCGTGATCATGCTCCTGCCCCCTCCACACCCCACCCGTGATCATGCTCCAGCCCCCTCCCACCCCCACCCGTGATCATGCCCACCCCCTCCACACCACCCGTGATCATGCTCAGCCCCCCTCCACACCCCACCCCGTGATCATGCTCCAGCCCCTCCACACCACCACCGTGATCATGCTCCTGCCCCCACCACCCCACCTGTGATCATGCTCCTGCCCCCTCCACACCCCACCCGTGATCATGCTCCTGCCCCCCAGTCATGCTGCTGACCCTAACCCAATTGTGTTCATGCCCCGTGGCTTTCATCCTCATTGTGTTTGAGCTGTTGCCCCGGTTACTCTTCTATTTCACGCCTCTCTCCATTGTGTCGTTTTTACCCCCATAGTGCTTAGTCAGCTTCTGCCCAATTGCCCCACCCCCTCACCTTCACTGGACCAGTTGTTGTTGAAGGTCTGGCTCAGAGCCTGCATCTCCTGCAGGAGGAGGGAGTCTGAATGGACAGAAACATCCACAGTGTCGCGGTGCTGCTCCTCCTCCGGGTCCGGAGAATTCTGCATCATCTCCTCTATTTCCTCAATAACCTGAAGGAGCGAGAGAGTGGGGGCATCTCAACCGGGAACACGCACGCACACCACGACACGGCCACCCTGTAATGATGTGCAGCCAACACCCCTCCCACATATTCCTGCGTGTAATGGGGTGCGTGTGTTACACTCCTTCCTGTGTGTAATGGTGTGCGCGTGTAACACTCCTTTATGCGTGTAATGGTGTGCGCGGTGTGACAGAACACGCTGGCACTGTGCGACTTGGAGGGGGATGTGCGCTAGCCTCATGCCCACAGACTATGGCCCGTTAAAGAGACTATTGAGGAACTGGTGGACCTTTCAAATATATTTGGTTTTCATTGTTTTATATATATCTGCCAGTTAACTAAAGATTCCTGATGTCGGTGTGTTATTCCCTTGTATAGTCTCTTGCTGTGTATATTGCGTACATTCCCTCAAATATCTAACCTTTTCTCTGTATAGTGGAGATCTCTGTATTAGTACCTGCTTTCTTTATTGTGTAAGTTCTCTCTGTAAGAAATTCCTTTTGTTTACCCTTCTTTCTCCTTCCCCCATTCTCCATTGTTTGAAGGTCCTGTGTAGCTATCTGATCTGTGTAGTTATCTGCTTGAAAGTATGCAAATGGTTGAATGTATCTCTGTGCTTGTGTAATAAACCAGTTCTATTCTGACCAAGCTTGAAGTCACGACTCATGTTTTGGGGTACCAAGAATCTTCTGCCCGCTGTGCCAAGGAAAGGCTCCAGGTTTACAGCTTCGGCTTATTTCTGGGGGTGCTAGCCAGGCTCTCTACATACACCGGGCCTTGAGCTGTGGCTAAGGTACTAGAGAAAGGTGCGAGTCACCAGGAGAAACTGGGTGTCCAGCGAGGAAGCGGCATTTGGCAGATGTGACCCTGTCCGGGCACAGAGATCTGTTACACGCGGGTTACACTCCTTCCTGAGAGTAATGTTCTGAGCGGGCTACACTCCTTCCTGCGTGTAATTGTGTGCGCGGGTTACACTCCTTCCTGCGTGTAATTGTGTGCGTGGGTTACACTCCTCCCTGTGTGTAATGGTGTGCGTGGGTTACACTCCATGCGTGTAATGGTGTGCGCAGCAGAGGGAGGGGTCTGCACGCTGCCCAGTAGATACAATGATTCAGCAGTATAAGCCCCTCCCCCTCACCTGGTCGGCTGTAATTAGCGGCTCCTCATTTATCCCAGAATCCTTCTCGTTCTTCTCATTCAGCTCCTCCTCCTCCTTCTCACGGAACTAGAGGAGAGCGAGCACAGGTTACTGCGGGGGCAGGGAGATGGTGGGGGGGTAGGTTACCGAGGGGGGGGGGTAGGTTAGAGCAAATCACAGGCTGCAGCATCACGGGCGCAGCATCACAGGCTGCAGTATCGCAGCGGTGCGCAGCATCGCAGCGGCGCGCAGCATCGCGGCGGCGCGCAGCATCGCGGCGGCGCGCAGCATCACAGAGCACGGGGCGCAGCATCACGGGGCGCGGGGCGCAGCATCACGGGGCGCGGGGCGCAGCATCACGGGGCGCGAAGCGCATCATCACGAGGCGCAGCATCACAGGCTGCAGTATCACGACGAGGTGCAGCATCACGGGGCGCAGCATCACGGGGTGTGGAGCGCAGCATCACGGGGCGCAGCATCACGGGGCGCGGGGCGCAGCATCACAGGCTGCAGTATCACGAGGTGCAGTATTACGACGAGGTGCAGCATCACGGGGCGCAGCATCACGGGGCGCAGTATTACGACGAGGCGCAGCATCACGACGGGGCGCAGCATCACAGGTTGCAGTATCACGAGGCAGTATTACGACGAGGCGCAGCATCACGAGCCGCAGCATCACGGGGCGCAGCATCACGGGGCGCGGGGCGCAGCATCACGGGGCGCAGCATCACAGGCTGCAGTATCACGAGGTGCAGTATTACGACGAGGTGCAGCATCACGGGGCGCAGCATCACGGGGCGCAGTATTACGACGAGGCGCAGCATCACGACGGGGCGCAGCATCACAGGTTGCAGGATCACGAGGCAGTATTACGACGAGGCGCAGCATCACGAGCCGCAGCATCACGGGCCGCAGCATCACGGGCTGTAGTATCACGACGAGGCGCAGCATCACGACGAGGCGCAGCATCACGACGAGGCGCAGCATCACCGGGCGCAGCATCACAGGCTGCAGTATCACAAGGCGCAGTATCACGACGCGCAGTATCACGACGAGGCGCAGCATCACGACGAGGCGCAGCATCACCGGGCGCAGCATCACAGGCTGCAGTATCACAAGGCGCAGTATCACGACGCGCAGTATCACGACGAGGCGCAGCATCACGGGGCGCAGTATCACAACGAGGCGCAGGCATCACGACGAGGCGCAGCATCACGACGAGGCACAGCATCACGACGAGGCGCAGCATCACAGGCTGCAGTATCACGAGGCGCAGTATCACGAGGCGCAGTATCACGACGAGGCGCAGCATCACGGGGCGCAGTATCACAACGAGGCGCAGCATCACGACGAGGCGCAGCATCACGACGAGGCGCAGCATCACGACGAGGCGCAGCATCACAGGCTGCAGTATCACGAGGCGCAGTATCACGACGCGCAGTATCACAACGAGGCGCAGCATCACGGGATGTTACATGTGTTATGTTCTTTGGACCCCGATATTTTTTGGGTGCCTGCTGGATAAATGAAGGTTTGCAATTGTGGGACAGAAGGCCACCCAGTAAATGCCTCTGGGTCAGACATGTGTCGCGCAGTAAATGCCTCGGTGTCAGACATGTGTGGCGCAGTAAATGCCTCTGTGTCAGACATGTGTCGCGCAGTAAATGCCTCTGTGTCAGACATGTGTCGCGCAGTAAATGCCTCTGTGTCAGACATGTGTCGCGCAGTAAATGCCTCTGTGTCAGACATGTGTGGCGCAGTAAATGCCTCGGTGTCAGACATGTGTGGCGCAGTAAATGCCTGTGTCAGACATGTGTGGCGCAGTAAATACCTCGGTGTCAGACATGTGTGGCGCAGTAAATGCCTCGGTGTCAGACATGTGTGGCGCAGTAAATGCCTCTGTGTCAGACATGTGTGGCGCAGTAAATGCCTGTGTCAGACATGTGTCACGCAGTAAATGCCTCTGTGTCAGACATGTGTGGCGCAGTAAATGCCTCGGTGTCAGACATGTGTGGCGCAGTAAATGCCTCGGTGTCAGACATGTGTGGCGCAGTAAATACCTGTGTCAGACATGTGTCGCGCAGTAAATGCCTGTGTCAGACATGTGTCGCGCAGTAAATGCCTCGGTGTCAGACATGTGTGGCGCAGTAAATGCCTGTGTCAGACATGTGTGGCGCAGTAAATGCCTCGGTGTCAGACATGTGTCGCGCAGTAAATGCCTCGGTGTCAGACATGTGTGGCGCAGTAAATGCCTCGGTGTCAGACATGTGTGGCGCAGTAAATGCCTCTGTGTCAGACATGTGTGGCGCAGTAAATGCCTCTGTGTCAGACATGTGTCGCGCAGTAAATGCCTCCGTGTCAGACATGTGTGGCGCAGTAAATGCCTCGGTGTCAGACATGTGTGGCGCAGTAAATGCCTCGGTGTCAGACATGTGTGGCGCAGTAAATGCCTCGGTGTCAGACATGTGTGGCGCAGTAAATGCCTCGGTGTCAGACATGTGTGGCGCAGTAAATACCTCAGTGTCAGACATGTGTGGCGCAGTAAATGCCTCGGTGTCAGACATGTGTGGCGCAGTAAATGCCTCTGTGTCAGACATGTGTGGCGCAGTAAATGCCTCCGTGTCAGACATGTGTGGCGCAGTAAATGCCTCGGTGTCAGACATGTGTGGCGCAGTAAATGCCTCAGTGTCAGACATGTGTGGCGCAGTAAATGCCTCGGTGTCAGACATGTGTGGAGCAGTAAATACCTCAGTGTCAGACATGTGTGGCGCAGTAAATGCCTCGGTGTCAGACATGTGTGGCGCAGTAAATGCCTCGGTGTCAGACATGTGTGGAGCAGTAAATACCTCAGTGTCAGACAGGTTTCCATTCAGTGATTCCAGGCTCTGGTCTCGCCACTTTTCGCCCGTTAGCGGGATGTAGTTGTCGGTCAGAGCGTCCCACACCCTGCAAATGAAAAGAATGCTTGTTAGGATCGGCTCCAGCACCCAGCTCGCCTCAAGGAAAAAAAATGGAGGCAGGGTGGCAGCAGTCCACAGAGATGAAGTCACTGTGTCCTGCATCAAGAACACACACACTTGGGAGATGGAATTAACCCCTGAATGTCACGTTCTGTGGTTGGTCAGACAAGTCTTTGGGTAATTTTCAGGATCCTTTATGGTCTTTGAACACAGGGCCTCCAGGGTTTCACAGCACAGAGCGAGACAAACGACTGCCTGACCAGCAGAGCCACGTGATCCAGTGTGAGCAGCGCCTGCGTGTGACGCCACGTTTAGCCACACTGTCCCCCTGAGTACAGTTTAGTGAAATACTGGGAAAGCTCGGATTTCAGTGTGTATTGCACCGGTATGCAGATTGTAAGCTCCTGAGCCCAGAGCTCTGTGCAGCTTCTTTAGTTGGTCATTTTGGCTGGTTTATATTATGAAGCTCTGTAGGACACCTCGGGCCCCGATAAACCATGAACAGAGTGTTCAGTGCAGAGGTGTTCACAGTGTCTGAGACAGCAAGGACAGGTGACAGACAGCGGCACAGGGAAAGCTTTTATCCTGAGACGTGGATGCAGGTTTCCTGCCAAGGGGCCGTGGAACAATGTGGCAGAGCCAACTCTAACAGACAATGGACATACAAGGGTTAATATTATATGTATATAATAAGGCAGAAATTTTAAATGATTATTTTCTTCAGTATTTATCAAAGAGAAACCTATAACAGGAGACATGAAATTCATTGATAAAAACTTACTAATACAAAGTGACTGGTTGACTCAGGACAAGGTTTTGCAGAAATTAAACAATGTGAATGTGAATAAAGCCCCAGGGCCAGATGGAATTCACCCGCGAGTACTGAGAGAGCTATGTGTTGAAATATGTAAACCTCTGTTCTTAATCTTTCAAGATTCTTTTCTTTCAGGAATAGTACCAGAGGATTGGAGAAAAGCTGACGTGGTCCCTATATTTAAGAAAGGTTTAAAATTTGTGCCTGGGAATTATAGACCTGTGAGATTAACATCTGTGGCTGGGAAAGTATTTGAGGGGTTACTAAGGGATAATATTCAGGAATTTATTGGGAGGTATAATGTAATTGGCAAAAATCAGCATGGTTTCATGAAACACAGATCATGTCAGACTAACCTAATTACGTTCTATGAGGAAGTAAGTAGAAGTATAGATCAGGGGGTCGCAGTGGATGTGATTTACTTGGATTTTGCCAAAGCTTTCGACACAGTTTCCACACAAAAGGTTACTATTTAAATTGAGAAAAAATGGTCTAGATGAAAATACTTGTTCTTGGATAGAAAACTGGCTAAAAGATAGGGTACAGAGAGTGGTCATAAATGGTACATTTTCAAGATGGACACCAGTGGTAAGCGGTGTCCCTCAGGGGTCTGTTATAGGACCAATACTATTCAATTTATTTATAAATGACCTTGAGATAGGCATTGAAAGTCATGTATCAATGTTTGCAGATGACACAAAGCTAGGAAAAGAAATACAATGTGAGCAGGATGTTACTTCGCTGCAGAGGGATTTAGATAGATTGGGGGACTGGGCACTTAAATGGCAGATGAGATTTAATCTAGATAAATGCAAAGTTATGCACTTTGGAGTGAAGAACACACAAGTAATTTATACCCTAAATGGTACGGAGTTAGGGAAATCCAAGCAGGAGAAGGATTTGGGAATAATCATAGACTTCAAACTAAGTAACAATGTGCAATGTCAAACAGCAGCCGCCAAGGCCAGCAAAGTATTGGCATGCATTAAAAGGGGAGTTCACTCACGGGATGAAAACATAATTTTGCCTCTGTATAAATCAATGGTCAGGCCGCACCTTGAATATGCCGTGCAATTTTGGGCACCTGTCTTAAAAAAAGATATTATAGCGTTAGAAAAAGTGCAGAGACGGGCAACTAAATTAATAAGGGGGATGGAAGGGTTAAGTTATGAGGAAAGACTAACAAGCTTAAACCTGTTTAGTTTAGAGAAAAGGCGCCTTAGAGGGGATCTGATAACCTTATATAAATATATACGGGGCCATTATCAACCATTGTCTGATAACCTATTCATTAACAGGACTATACACAGGACAAGGGGTCATCCATTTAGACTGGAAGAAAGAAAATTTAGCTTAAAGCATAGGAAGGGTTATTTTACGGTGAGAACAATAAAGCTGTGGAATTCTCTGCCTGTTGAGGTGGTTGGGTCAGAGTCTGTACAGACTTTTAAAAACGACTGGATGACTTCCTGCAGACACAGAATATTAAGGGTTATAATATTTAATATGTGGGTAAAAGCTTCTTGATCCAAGGAGAAATCTGACTGCCATTCTGGGGTCAAGAAGGAATTTTTTCCCAGTATGTTGCATATTTCAGACTGGGTTTTTTGCCTTCTTTTGGATCAACAGCAGTAGGTTATGTGGGAGAGGCTGAACCCAATGGACGCATGTCTTTTTGCAACCTATATAACTATGTATTGCTATCTTAATGAATGCCTGGAGCAATAATTATTCCAATAATATCAGTTTACTGTGTTTATCTACGAACAAATTTGTACCAAGGTTATTTTTAGCCAATGTTTAATGCCATCTACGTGTGTCTCATTACTCTCAGCCAAACACAGCATTTGAAGCTCAATGGATTAATTGCATACCTTAATGAACTACGGTGATGTTCTTTAATGTGTGTAATGTTCCTGATGGTCATATGTGATCTTCCTGCAGTAATTTGTTGATTGATACTTATTGGTTTACCGTGATGTTTCAGGTAGATGCATCATTCATTAATTGACACATTTACATTGAGTAACTGATGAATTGATTTAGATCTACATGTGTTGGTTCCAGTGATAAACTGGTTTCAAGAAATGTCCATGGAGGTTTCTCATGTATTTGCCTAATAATATCTATATAAATCAATCAAGATATCAATCAATGTGTTTCCACTGGTTAATAAAGTTTTTCCCCTTTACTTTCACCAGTCAGTCTCATGTACTGTTGATTAAATACTACATTAATTGCGGATTAGGCAATACAAATGGGCATAAGTGGGCACCTAAGGGTTAAAGTGTGAAATGTCTTAGTAAACGGTTTTAAGAGTTTAGTTTGTGTCAGTAATCTAAAGTAGACCTATTGCCAGTACTGTCTGTCCCTGTCTGTGTGAGTGTTTGCCCTATTGTCAGTACTGTCTGTGATGTAAGTTACTTTGAACTTGGGGTGCATGGACCTGGAGGTATATTTGCAGGATGCAGGCCTGATATTTTACATAATTTTCTTGGCCTTCCTTGTGTACAGTGTTATGTAATCAGAGTAATGGAAGTATGTCATTGTCTGTCCATGTATGGTCCATGTGTATCTTATTTGCTGAGAGGATTAGCCTTCCAGCATACCCTGTCACAGGAATGTGTTAATATCGGCTTTGTCAGGCAGACACTGCCTCATTATCAGTTTGCCAAACCACAATTGTATTGTCCTGTCTGCCTAGGAATGTTGAGCAAAGGTTTATCCCATTAACAGTTTCAGTCTAATTATGTTTCCCAACAGTTTTGGGGGGGTTTTTGTGTCTGCAAATGACCCATGTCTGACCGTATAAATGTGTGCCAGCCCCCAATTAAAAGTGTTCTGCTGCTGTTACTCTGAACAGTGGTCTTGCCTAGAGATTTGGGGTAAATCATTATTATTTTGGGACTTTGTTCCTGCCCTAAATGTTACTGGTTCTACCTGGTAACTTAGGGAGGTTTGGACTGAGGTTCCTGGATTTCGGGTTCCAGCTTGGAGAAAGCCAGAGTCTGACGGAGGCACGCAGTCTGGGTGCCAGGCAGTGTGTCACACTTTCTATCCATGTCTGTGTGACTGTTTGCCCTATTGTCAGTACTGTCAGTGTGCCTGTTTGCCATAGGGATGCACAATAGCAATTTTTTAAGACGAGTACAAGTACCGATACTCGGTATCTGTAACGGTAGCGGTAACGCTGCCACACGAGTAGCGAGGTGAGATCCTTGAGGACAAAAGTATTTGCTTGAATAACACAAAAGGTTCATAAACTACAGACTGTAACTTAATAGCCAAGGAGACACAAGGGCTAACTGAATTGCCTCCACGCTCTGAAGGTTTTGAGACCAACAGATTACCTAGGACACACTCAGAAACACCAGACGTAGTGCGACAGTCTTTACAGTATTCAAGGTGCAGGGCAGTCAAAAGAAATGCAGAAACAGTATGGACTGGTTTGTAATTGCAGATCGTAGATACCTGGCAAATACCAGAAGGTACTGACTTGTATATAAGGTTGTTCTCACCAGTATATTCAGAGATGCGATTGGAAATAAACGTCAGAAATAAACAATCTTTCTTAATCGCGGTTTTCACATGAACATTAACATGAGCTGTCTTGGGTAACGGTACCTCGAAAGGTCACAAGCGATACCCCAAGATGAGATGGGACAGAACCCAGACAGCGAGCAATAAACCCAGCTGCAAGCATAGGGTTAAATTGCCAACGCTCACAGACCGCGATATACAAATGTGCAGCTAGAGTGGTCAAAGTACAAGCCGGGTCAATTAACAGGAGCAGGAATCGCATACAGAAATGTGTCGGTAACAGGATATCAATGCAGGAATAAACTTAGCGCTGCTGGAATTAAACTCCACGTCAGGGCGACGAGGCAACTCCTCTCGCCCTGTTTTAAACCCGGCGGCTCCTTGTGACTACACCAGGCCCCGCCCCCTCAGATGCCAATCTGCCATCAGGAAGTGCTGGCAACCGACTAGCCAGCGGCACACCACCATGCCCAGACCCCCCAGGGAGCACAACAGGGGCTGAGGATGTAACAGTATCGATGAGTACCAGAGAAAAAGTATCAATACTTTAATGTCAAGTGACGCTTTCCAATAAATTTTGTATATTGCCGAAAGCCTGTCCAATTTATGTTACTATTGAAATGTATGGCCAGACGCCCCATTTACACACTGCCTGCACACACCTGACCTCAGAATATGAATATATATATATATATATAGTGACTTTTGGGGGCCCACAGAGCACGTGCACAATGTCTTTCATAAACAGAACAGCTTTATTCACCCTTTCAGGGCAGGCAAAAAGGCAACATAATAAGTACACGCTTGGGTTCAGCGAAATTAAAGCAAAGTCCTGATCTTCAGCACAAATAAACATAAAAATAATGGTGGCTCACCAACGCTTTAAACAGTCCCAAACCTGGGGAATCCTTTCCCCAGTATGTAGAAGCCTCTCCAGCAAGGCACAGCACGTCGCCTGCTTTTGGAACACACACACACAGCTTCCACTGATTACTTTCCTTTTTCCTAAACTCCCACAATCCTATCTGGGAGTTGCTGGCTTTAAACCTCTTCCTGGACAGGAAGATTAACCCTGTGGTTGCACTTAAAGGGACCACAACCCAAATAGGGGTGAAACATTGTCCATCCAGGATCCAGCCCTGCCGACCTCTACAATATATATAATTTGCAGAAGCCACTTGCACATCACAGCAATTCGATGAATTGCATCCTTGTAGATACTAGATACAGGTCCTCTCTAACTTGACCGAATCTGCATTTACAGGATCAACTCCGGGATCTATCAACAATGGGGTACAATGGCGACTGTGACAGCTTAAGCAAACTATGATCATACTTTGTGAACAATCCCCATCATTTTACCTCAGATGTTTGAACATTTTTAAAACTGTACCTTTGTTTGCTACAGAGTAAGATAGAAGAATGTGGTCATTGATATGGAGCTCTCTTTCCTGGTGTGTATATATATATATATTACACATATGTATACACACCAGACCTCAGACACATGTACACCCAGGCACAGACCACATAATCATGTATACCCAGGCACAGACCCTCGATACATTTATACCCACTCCAACCCCAGACGTGTGGGTGCGAGCGTATTATATACAGTTGTGTTCAAAATTATTCAACCCCCACTGAAATTGAGTGTTTTGGCCAGTTTGACATTGATTTTGATCATTCAGTCATCTTGCTTACAATTAAATCAAAGAGGCACGTGTAGGTCAGACAAATATAACATCTATACTATAAAAGGATAAGCTAAAAACTGTCCGTCGCCAAAAGCCGTCTGCGCATGCGCGACGGACATTTGAAAGCGGCCGTTAGAACACACAGGTAGCTGCGCGTGCCGGCCGTGTGAAAAAAAAAAAAAAAACGGCACGAGCCGCGCGCAGCTACCCGTGTGTTTACACGGCCAGATGCCCCGATCCTCCAGCGGTGACCGTCCTCCGGCTGCCGGCGGGCCTCCAGGCTCAGGCGAGCCCCCGGCTCGGTTTGGGCCTACAGGCCCAGCCGAGCCGGGGACTCGCCTAAGCCTAGAGGCCCGCCGAGCAGCCAGCGGCAGCCGGAGAAGGTCACCGCTGGAGGATCGGGGCCGAAGTTCCCAAACAAATACACCCCAAAATCGGCCCTGAGCTCCAGCGGAGACCTCCTCCGGCTGCCGCTGGCTGCTCGGCGGGCCTCTAGGCTTAGGCGAGCCCCCGCTCGGTTTGGGCCTACAGGCCCAGCCGAGCCGGGGACTCGCCTAAGCCTAGAGGCCCGCCGAGCAGCCAGCGGCAGCCGGAGAAGGTCACCGCTGGAGGATCGGGGCCGAAGTTCCCAAAAACACCCCCAAATCGGCCCTGAGCTCCAGCGGAGACCTCCTCCAGCTGTCGGTGGCCGCTCGGCGGCCCTCTAGGCTTAGGCGAGCCCCCGGCTCGGTTTGGGCCTACAGGCCCAGCCGAGCCGGGGACTCGCCTAAGCCTAGAGGCCCGCCGAGCAGCCAGCGGCAGCCGGAGAAGGTCACCGCTGGAGGATCGGGGCCGAAGTTCCAAAAAATACACCCCAAAATCGGCCCTGAGCTCCAGCGGAGACCTCCTCCAGCTGCCGCTGGCTGCTCGGCGGGCCTCTAGGCTTAGGCGAGCCCCCGGCTTGGCTTGGGCCTACAGGCCCAGCCGAGCCGGGGACTCGCCTAAGCGTAGAGGCCGGCCGAGCAGCCTGCTCGGCGGAGGAGGTCACCGCTGGAGCTCAGGGCCGATGTTGCCTAACACATACTCCCGACATCGGCCCTTAGCTCCTCCAGCGATGGCGGTCCCGCTTGCAGCATCCTCTCTCCGTTGCTCGCCGGAATGACGTCACGAAAGCCTTTGACCCCGGGGGGTCAAAGGCTTTCGTGACGTCATCCTGGCGAGCAACGGAGAGAGAGAGGATGCTGCAAGCGGGACCGCCATCGCTGGAGGAGCTAAGGGCCGATGTCGGTGAGTATGTGTGGAACCGGTGGAGGACTCGAGGCCGATGTAGGTGAGTATGTGCTCTACACACACACACACACACCCTGCTTGCTCGGCCGGTATCCAAGCTTAGGCGAGCCCCCGGCTTGGCTTGGGCCTAGAGGCCCTGCCGAGCGGGGACTCGCCTGAGCATGGAGGCCGGTCGAGTTGCATGCTCGGGCGTCCTCCAGGCTCAGGCGAGTCCCCGGCTCGGCCTCTAGGCCCACGCCAAGCCGGGGGCTCGCCTAAGCTTGGTCGGCATCCAGGCTCAGGCGAGCCCCCGGCTTGGCTTGGGCCTAGAGGCCCAGCCGAGCCAGGGACTCACCTGAGCCTGGAGGACGGCCGAGCATGCAACTCGACCGGCCTCCATGCTCAGGCGAGTCCCCGGCTCTGCTGGGCCTCTAGGCCCAAGCCGGGGGCTCGCCTAAGCTTGGATACCGGCCGAGTAAGCAGGGTGGGTGTGGAGAGCACATACTCACCTACATTAGCCCTGAGCTCCAGCGGTGACTGTCCTCCGGCTGTCGCAGGCTGCTCGGCGGCCTCCAGGCTCAGGCGAGCCCCCGGCTTGGCTTGGGCCTACAGGCCCAGCCGAGCCGGGGGCTCGCCTAAGCCTGGAGGCCGGCCGAGCAGCCTACGACAGCCACCGCTGAGGCTCCGGGCCAATGTAGGGGGATGTTGCCTACACATACTCACCTACATCGGCCCTTAGCTCCTCCAGCGATGGCGGTCCCGCTTCCAGCGTCCTCTCTCGCTCCGTTGTTCGCCGGAATGACGTCACGAAAGCCTTTGACCCCGGGGGTCAAAGGCTTTCGTGACGTCATCCCGGCGACCAACGGAGCGAGAGAGGACGCTGGAAGCGGGACGCGGGACCGCCATCGCTGGAGGGCCGATGTAGGTGAGTATATCCACGAGCGGGGGGGCCATATCCACGAGCGGGGGGGCCATATCCACGAGCGGGGGGGCCATATCCACGAGCGGGGGGGCAATATCCACGTGCTCGGGCGATATCCACGAGCTGGGGCAGTATCCACGAGCTGGGGCAGTATCCACGTGCTGGGGCAGTATCCACGCGCTGGGGCAGTATCCACGTGCTTGGGCAGTATCCACGAGCTGGGGCAGTATCCACGAGCTGGGGCAGTATCCACGTGCTGGGCAGTATCCACGAGCTTGGGCAGTATCCACGAGCTGGGGCAGTATCCATCCACGTGCTGGGGCAGTATCCACGTGCTGGGGCAGTATCAATCCACGTGCTGGGGCAGTATCCACGTGCTGGGGCAGTATCCACGAGCTGGGGCAGTATCCACGTGCTGGGGCAGTATCCACGTGCTGGGGCAGTATCCATCCACGTGCTGGGGCAGTATCCACGTGCTGGGGCAGTATCCACGTGCTGGGGCAGTATCAATCCACGTGCTGGGGCAATATCCATTGTGCTGGGCAGCATCCACGTGCTGGGGCAGTATCCACGAGCTGGGGCAATATCCACGTGCTGGGGCAGTATCCACGTGCTGGGCAGTATCCACGTGCTGGGGCAGTATCCACGTGTGCTGGGGCAGTATCCACGTGCTGGGGCAGTATCCACGTGCTGGGGCAGTATCCACGTGCTGGGGCAATATCCACGTGCTGGGTCAATATCCACGTGCTGGGGCAGTATCCACGTGCTGGGGCAGTATCCACGTGCTGGGGCAATATCCACGTGCTGGGCAATATCCACGTGCTGGGTCAATATCCACGTGCTGGGGCAGTATCCACGTGCTGGGGCAATATCCAGGAGCTGGGGCAGTATCCACAAGCTGGGGCAATATCCACGTGCTGGGGCAGTATCCATCCACGTGCTGGGGCAATATCCACGTGCTAGGGCAGTATCCACGAGCTGGGGCAGTATCCACGAGCTGGGGCAATATCCACGTGCTGGGGCAATATCCACGTGCTAGGGCAGTATCCACGAGCTGGGGCAGTATCCACGTGCTGCGGCAATATCCACGTGCTGGGGCAATATCCACGTGCTGGGGCAATATCCACGTGCTGGGCAGTATCCACGTGCTGGGGCAGTATCCACGTTCTGGGGCAGTATCCACGTGCTGGGGCAGTATCCACGTGCTGGGGCAATATCCACGAGCTGGGGCAATATCCACGTGCTGGGGCAGTATCCACGTGCTGGGGCAGTATCCACGTGCTGGGGCAATATCCACGTGCTGGGGCAGTATCCACGAGCTGGGGCAGTATCCACGTGCTGGGGCAGTATCCACGTGCTGGGGCAGTATCAATCCACGTGCTGGGGCAATATCCTGTGCTGGGCAGTATCCACGTGCTGGGGCAGTATCCACGAGCTGGGGCAATATCCACGTGCTGGGGCAGTATCCACGTGCTGGGGCAGTATCCACGTGCTGGGGCAATATCCACGTGCTGGGGCAATATCCACGTGCTGGGTCAATATCCACGTGCTGGGGCAGTATCCACGTGCTGGGGCAATATCCAGGAGCTGGGGCAGTATCCACGAGCTGGGGCAGTATCCACGTGCTGGGGCAGTATCCATCCACGTGCTGGGGCAATATCCACGTGCTAGGGCAGTATCCACGAGCTGGGGCAGTATCCACGTGCTGCGGCAATATCCACGTGCTGGGGCAATATCCACGTGCTGGGGCAGTATCCACGTGCTGGGCAGTATCCACGTTCTGGGGCAGTATCCACGTGCTGGGGCAGTATCCACGTGCTGGGGCAATATCCACGAGCTGGGGCAATATCCACGTGCTGGGGCAATATCCACGTGCTGGGGCAGTATCCACGTGCTGGGGCAATATCCACGAGCTGGGGCAGTATCCACGAGCTGGGGCAGTATACATGAGCAGGGGCAGTATATCCACAATAGACTGCCCTCTGGGCAGGCTTTACAACTAGTAACATTTATAATGAAATAACCACAAATGTCTTTTCTGTGCTCACATCATTATCAGTTTCATTCAACCCCCAAGTGACATTCAATCTTAGTACTTAGTACAACATCCTTTTACAGTTATAACAGCTTTTAAACGTGAAGCATAGCTTGACACAAGTGTCTTGCAGCCATCTACGGGTATCTTCGCCATTCGTCATGGGCAAAAGCCTCCAGTTCAGTCACATTCTTAGGCTTGCGCACTGCAACTGCTTTCTTTAAGTCCCACCAGAGGTTCTCAATCGGATTTAAGTCAGGTGACTGCGATGGCCACTCCAAAATGTTCCAGCCTTTAATCTGCAACCATGCTCTAGTGGACTTGGAGGTATGCTTGGGATCATTGTCCTGTTGAAAGGTCCAACGTCTCCCAAGCCTCAGGTTTGTGACGGACTTCATCACATTGTCATCCAATATCTCCTGGTACTGAAGAGAATTCATGGTACCTTGCACACGCTGAAGCTTCCCTGTACTTGCAGAAGCAAAGCAGCCCCAAAGCATGATTGACCCCCCGCCATGCTTCACAGTAGGCAAGGTGTTCTTCTCTTCATAGGCCTTGTTCTTCCTCCTCCAAACATAGCGTTGATCCATGGGCCCAAACAGTTCTAATTTTGTTTCATCAGTCCACAGAACACTATCCCAAAACTTCTGTGGTTTGTCCACATGACTTTTGGCATACTGCAGTCGACTCTTCTTATTCTTTGGAGACAGCAAGGGGTGCGCCTGGGAGTTCTGGCATGGAGGCCTTCATTACGCAGTGTGCGCCGTATTGTCTGAGCTGAAACTTCAGTACCCACATCTGACAAATCTTTTCTCAGTTCCTCAGCAGTCACACGGGGACTTTTCTCCACTCTACGCTTCAGGTAGCGCACAGCAGTCGAAGTCAGCATCTTCTTTCTGCCACGACCAGGTAGCGTTTCAACAGTGCCCTTTGCCTTGAATTTGCGAATGATGCTTCCTATGGTCTCTCTTGGTATGTTTAACATCTTTGCAATCTTCTTATAGCCATTGCCCTTCCTGTGAAGAGTAATCACCTCTTCTCTTGTCTTCCTGGACCATTCTCTTGACTTCACCATGTTTGTAACCACACCAGTAAATGTCTAGAAGGAGCTGAGTATCACAGTCATTTTAAAGCTGCCTAATTGGTGCTTATTATGCTTTATTGCTGCTCCGTGACATCCACAGGTGTTTTCAATACCTGATTGAAAACACTTGAATGAACCTCTGTTCTTCAGAGTGGTAGTCTTTAAGGGGTTGAATAATTGTGTCAATGAAGAATTCACAAAAGAAACATTTACTACTGTATTACAAAACCAATTGATGTCATTTTAGTTGCATATGGTTCTTTAAAAAGTCCTTGTAGGATTTCATTCTGAATACAATTACAAATGTCACTAAATTCCCTAAAACCCTTTACAGCATTGGGGGTTGAATCATTTTGAACACAACTGTATCTACAGTCAGGTCCATATACATATTTGGACAAGGGCAAAGTTTTCATACTTTTGGCTGTTTACTTTTAACTTTATTTTTTGGCAGCAAACAATCCACATGAATTGGAAGAGCAGACGCTCAGCTTTAATTCAACGGCTTGAACATAAATATTAAGAACACAATTTATACACAACCATTTTTATACACAGTCCCCCCATTTTTATACACAGTCCCACACACACATTTCCAGGGGCTCAAATGTAATTGGACAAATGAATAGAATCTTCTACTGGCTTTAATGACGGCCTGAAGTCTGGAACTTGTGGACATTACCAGAGACTCACTCGCCTCCTTTCTGATGCTTTGTCCGGCTCTTTCTGCAGCGTCTTCAGTTCTTTGTGGCTCTGACTTTAGTTTTGCTTCAGCGAGTGAAATGCGTCTCAATTGGGTTGAGATCAGGTGATCGACTCGGCCGTTGCACAATATTCCACTTCTTTTCCTTCCTCCTGGGTTGCTTTTGCCGTGTGTTTTTGGGTCATTGTTAATCTGTCCTGTGAAGCGCCGTCCAATCAGCTTTGCTGCATTTGGCTGAATCTGGGCTGACAGTATCTCTAAACACGGCTGCCTCGGTCACATCATCAATAATAGGGAGAGCGTTCTCTGGAACGCTCTCCCTCGTACTGTCAGACTTTCCCCTAACTTCTCTTCCTTCAAACGCTCCCTTAAAACATTCCTATTTAGGGAAGCCGACCCCCCCGACTCACTGACGCAACCATCAATCACTCTCACCTTACAGTCCTCTCCTCCTGTTTCCAACCCCAACCCTCCCAGATTGTGAGTTCCTACGGGAATAGGGCCTCATCTCCTCCTGTACTGTTTGTCAAATGTTGTTCAATGTATTGTAACCCTGTCTATACTGTGCTTATTGTACAGCGCTGCGGAATATGCTGGCGCTTTATAAATAAAGAATAATAATAATAATAATAAACACCAATGACCCAGTGCCACTGGAAGCCATGCATGCCCATGTCATCACACTGCCTCCATAGGTTTTACATATCACGCTGTGTGCTTTGGATCATCCGTCATTCTGGTACAGATTAATCTTAGTTTCATCCGTCCAGAGAATGCTTTCCCAGAACCGCTCTGGCTTTTTTCAATGGTTTTTGGCAAAGTCTAATCTGGCTTTTCTTTTCTTCAGACTTCTGAATGATTTGCAGCTTGTGGAAAAGCCTCTGTATTTGCACTCATGAAGTCCTCTTTTTTTTTGAGAAAGTATTTTACCAGGAAGGACACATTGAGATTTCTCTCATTTTCAAGTATGTCCTGGGTGGCGAGTCTGTACCGTTAGGTGTCTTGCCAAGGACACTTACTGGAGAGGTTGCTCCCTGGGATCGAACCCATGACTCCACAGGCTCTCTCCATGCAGAGCAGTGATGTTACCTCTACTCCACCCAGCCAGCTTGATTGTAGGCTTTGACAATGATACGTCCACCTCCTGGAGAGTGTCCTGCACTTGTCTGGATGTTGTGAATGGGTTTCTCTTTACCATAGAGAGGATCCTGTGATCATCCACCACTGTTGTCTTTCGGGTTTCCGTCCAGGCCTTTTTATGTTGTTGAGCTCCCCAGGTCATTCTTTCCTCAGATTGTATAAACTGTTGGTGTGGCCGCTGCTAATGTTGCCGCTATCTCTCTGATGGATTTGTTGTGTTGTGTTTTTGAAGTGTTACAATGGTCGGTTTCTCTTGCATGGACGGCTCCTCTGAACGCATGATGGAGCTTCACAGCAATAGATTCCAAATACAAATCCCACACTTAGAATCAACTCCAGACCTTTTACCGGCTTAATCGATGAAGAAATAATGGAGTCGCCGCACCTGACCATGAAACAGCTTTTCATTCAGTTGTCCAATTACTTTTGGTCCCTTGTAAAAGGGGGCGTGGCTCCTCTTAAGAGCTGTAACTCCTAAACCCCTCCTCCAGTTTGGATGTAAATCCCCTCAAATTAACCCTGAGAGTGTGACCTTTCACCCCAAATCCATTATACAACTACAGCTTGAATAGGTTTTGGTAAATACCAGAAAAAACCTAAGATTGTGCCTCTGTCTAAATATATATATGGACCTAACTGTATACACACACACACACTTCAGACCTCAGATGGAGACACACGAGATCACGGTGGGGGGGGGGTTACCACCGAGCAGCCGATTGACACCTTTGAGGCCACTCGTTGGAATGTGGCCAGTCGCAGGGGCATGGTAGAATGCCGCTGGAGCATTCAGCCAGCCGTCACAGTGTCTGCATCTGAGGTCTGAAGTGTGCGGCTGCATCTGAGGTCTGAAATGCGCGAGTGAAAGTGTTCCACGCATTGGGAGTTTGATTTATATACCATACTGCGCAATCGTTCTCTGCTTTTCCGACAGCCCTTCTGAGATATTACCTATGACAGGGTGAATTATAGAAGAATGAACTTTCAAGCTTCTATTATGGAAGTGTATTATGTATAATGTATAATTTCCTGCAAACCAGTAAGCCGAGGCCAACTGGCGCTGTGATCCGCATGGTTTTGTCTGGTGCTGGAGCTTTCAGCCAGCCGCCCCAGCACCTCGATATGCCGGCAAGCTAGCCCAGTGCTGGCTTCCGATATTGGGGGAGGTATCGGCACCGATTCCAATACTAGAATCGGTGCATCACTAGTTTGCCCTATTCTCAGTACTGTCTATCCCTGTCTATGTGACAGTTTGCCCTAGGTAGGATGGAGGCACAGAACCCCAAGGCGTAAGGAAAGGCGGTACGAGGCACACAAGGCGCACGGGACAGGGGTACAAGGCGCATGGGACAGGAGGTACGAGGCGCAGAAACCCGAGGCCTGGAATGTTTAACAATCTGAGCCCGTGAAACGTATGATGCATAAAATGAAGGTTTAAGAATGTAATAAGCGAATAAGAGGACAGACGTGGAGACACTCGCTTATAACCTGCAAAAAAAATAAATATATATATATATATATATATGCCATTGCACCCTGGGCTTGAAGCTGCTGTGCCGCGGCTTTGACTATTTAAACCTTGTGTTTGGATTTTCTCTCATTAAAGCCACCCTCTTACAGCAGCTCTTCTCCTGCCATGGGCCGCGGGGTCTCTACTTCCTCCCCAACTCCCAATTTTAATACATCGACTCTGAGGCTCCTATTGCTTCTCTTTCTTGCTTTATTTAACATAGCAGCAAGTGGCAACTAGCAAGAATTGTGCTCCTGCACACCCGGTTGCAGCTCCCACCAAGAGAATTAAGGCCTCTAACGTATCTAATCCTGACTCTGCTATTGTCCCTGCTCCGCTTCAGGACACATACCCTGACTTAGAGGAGGAGGACAATAGCAATGCCCTAGATGTATATGTGTCTGACGAGGAATTTCCTGTGACCCCTTTAGAGGTGGATTCCAAAGCCCGCCCGGGCATTCTTTATCATCCTATGGGAAACCCCCTTTTTTGCCCCGAAGACCTTTCCCATCCAAGGTCTGCAGAATGGTCCCCATTACCCCATGTTGAGAAGTGGGTCGAAGCACAGATGCGTAAAGCCCTGGATAAGGCTACTCGTAACCGCAGGAAAGCGGAATGTCCTTGCCCCACCACGAGTGGTAAAACTTGTTTAACTCCTGAAGTGGATAAGAGTTTCGTTGATTTTGTCACCCCTAATGGCTGGACCCCCAGCAAAGGCATAGACAACGCCTTTAGGGTTTGCCAAGATAAACTGCTGGATACCATGGGGCCTCTAGTAAAATTGCTGGATACAGCAGAGCAGGTTAAATTATCTGGTGATCCCCTGGACCCCATTCAAATAACTGGACCCAGAGGTCACTTAGCTTCCTTGGCAATGCCAACATGGTGCTAGCATAGCATCTGAGAGGCGTAAATGCATCCTGCTAAAGATGGATCGCCAACTGGCTGGCGTGGCGGATAACGAATTAGGTGCTGCAGCTAATGGAGCTTTGTCTGGTAAAGGTTTCCTGCGAGACATGAAGGAGTACTCCGGTGCCTTTAATACTATGGAACGAGTGTCCAATTCACTTAACCTGCCTGGCGGTATTCCCGAGTGTGACTCGGGGTTAAATTTCTCTACCACCATCGGTAACCCAGAGCCACACTCGGGCTGGATGCATACTCACCGCATCCTTCGCCGTCACCGCAGTGTGATCGCGGCAGCTGGCGACTTTGCTTCCTGGTTCCACTCCCTGCGAGTCACACGATGCAGGGGGGCGGGACCAGGCGGCAAATTCAAAAATGAAAAAAAGAAATTACAGGAAAAAATACTGTAGAATAAACTTTGTTCTGTGCAGTGGGTGCTGGGATTCCTGTGCAGATGTACACTCCTTTGCCAAAGTAATACAGGACACGGGGGAACCAAAAAAAAAAAAGTGTATTTATTCTCAAAGCAGCTTTACAGAAATAAAAAGGCAAATAAAAATCATTTCTAAGATGTAATAAGGCTTTGCAATACAAGTTTTGCTGGTGCTTGCCCAGATCCAGAGAAACTTGTATTGCAAAGCCTTATTACATAGTTACATAGTTATATAGACTGAAAAAAGACATGTGTCCATTGGGTTCAGCCTCTCCCACATAACCTACTGCTGTTGATCCAAAAGAAGGCAAAAAGCCCAGTCTGAAATATGCAACATACCGGGAAAAAATTCCTTCTTGTCCCCAGAATGGCAGTCAGATTTCTCCTTGAATCAAGAAGCTTTTACCCACATATTAAATATTATAACCCTTAATATTCTGTGTCTGCAGGAAGTCATCCAGTCGCTTTTTAAAAGTCTGTACAGACTCTGACCCAACCACCTCAACAGGCAGAGAATTCCACAGCTTTATTGTTCTCACCGTAAAATAACCCTTCCTATGCTTTAAGCTAAATTTTCTTTCTTCCAGTCTAAATGGATGACCCCTTGTCCTATGTATAGTCCTGTTAATGAATAGGTTATCAGACAATGGTTGATAATGGCCCCGTATATATTTATATAAGGTTATCAGATCCCCTCTAAGGCGCCGTTTCTCTAAACTAAACAGGTTTATGCTTGTTAGTCTTTCCTCATAACTTAACCCTTCCATTCCCCTTATTAATTTAGTTGCCCGTCTCTGCACTTTTTCTAACGCTATAATATCTTTTTTTAAGACCGGTGCCCAAAATCACACGGCATATTCAAGGTGCGGCCTGACCATTGATTTATACAGAGGCAAAATTATGTTTTCATCCCGTGAGTGAACTCCCCTTTTAATGCATGCCAATACTTTGCTGGCCTTGGCGGCTGCTGTTTGACATTGCACATTGTTACTTAGTTTGAAGTCTATGATTATTCCCAAATCCTTCTCCTGCTTGGATTTCCCTAACTCCGTACCATTTAGGGTATAAATTACTTGTGTGTTCTTCACTCCAAAGTGCATAACTTTGCATTTATCTAGATTAAATTTCATCTGCCATTTAAGTGCCCAGTCCCCCAATCTATCTAAATCCCTCTGCAGCGAAGTAACATCCTGCTCACATTGTATCACCTGCACATACTGTAACATCCTGCTCACATTGTATCACCTGCACATACTGTAACATCCTGCTCACATTGTATCACCTGCACATACTGTAACATCCTGCTCACATTGTATTTCTTTTCCTATTTTTGTGTCATCTGCAAACACTGATACATGACTTTCAATGCCTATCTCAAGGTCATTTATAAATAAATTGAATAGTATTGGTCCTATAACAGACCCCTGAGGGACACCGCTTACCACTGGTGTCCATCTTGAAAATGTACCATTTATGACCACTCTCTGTACCCTATCTTTTATCCAGTTTTCTATCCAAGAACAAGTATTTTCATCTAGACCATTTTTTCTCAATTTAAATAGTAACCTTTTGTGTGGAACTGTGTCGAAAGCTTTGGCAAAATCCAAGTAAATCACATCCACTGCAACTCCCTGATCTATACTTCTACTTACTTCCTCATAGAGCGTAATTAGGTTAGTCTGACATGATCTGTGTTTCATGAAACCATGCTGATTTTTGCCAATTACATTATACCTCCCAATAAATTCCTGAATATTATCCCTTAGTAACCCCTCAAATACTTTCCCAGCCACAGATGTTAAGCTCACAGGTCTATAATTCCCAGGCACAAATTTTAAACCTTTCTTAAATATAGGGACCACGTCAGCTTTTCTCCAATCCTCTGCTACGATTCCTGAAAGAAAAGAATCTTGAAAGATTAAGAACAGAGGTTTACATATTTCAACACATAGCTCCCTCAGTACTCGCGGGTGAATTCCATCTGGCCCTGGGGCTTTATTCACATTCACATTGTTTAATTTCTGCAAAACCTTGTCCTGAGTCAACCAGTCACTTTGTATTAGTAAGTTTTTATTAATGAATTGCATGTCTCCTGTTATAGGTTTCTCTTTGATAAATACTGAAGAACAATAATCATTTAAAATTTCTGCTTTATCCTGATCTTCAGTTAACAATAACCCTGACTCAGATTTTAGTGAAGCTACATTTTCACTCTTGAGTTTTTTAGAATTTATGTACCTAAAGAATCTTTTAGGGTTGGTCTTGCTCTCTTTGGCTATTTCTTTTTCATTTTCTAGTTTAGCCCATCTAATCGCTTTTTTACATGCTTTATTGGCTGCCCTATATGCTTTATAGGATGCCTCAGATTTATCAGATTTAAAAGCTTTAAATGCCTTCTTTTTATTTTTCATTTCCTTAGTTACCTTCCTACTAAGCCACATTGGTTTCAGTCTGTTTCTTTTATATTTATTAACCAGTGGAATATATTGTGACGTGTACTTTTCTAGTGATATTCCACTTATCCTCAGTGTTTTTCCCGTTTTACATTTTAGAAATGATTTTTATTTGCCATTTCTGTAAAGCTGCTTTGAGAAAACTCTTTATTTTTGGTTCCCCCATGTTCTGTATTACATTGGCAAAGGAGTGTACATCTGAACAGGAATCCCAGCACCCAGAGGAAAGAGACATGTTTTTGGTTTGATTATATGAAATATAATTAATTTGCATTATTTTGGATAATTATTTTTGGGATAATAAATTAATTTCGTGTTTCAAACCTTCTCTGACTGCGTGTGTTTACTAGACTCTTGCTTGCACGGATTTCAGTGAGTTATTCCTACAGAATACAGGCTTACTATATAAAGCAACACACTTCCTTTCCAGAAAAATTTAAACGCTTTTAGACACAAAATTTTGCAAAAATTAGACGCCAGGGAGGTTACTAAAGTGTTCTCTGGGGTTTTTCCACGGGCTGGTGGATATCGGGGCCAAGCTACTGGCGTGCAAAACACATCACCACAGACCCCGCGGGAGGCAACCCCTCCGCTGCCGCAGCTCCTGCACCATCCCCACCCGTTCACGGCCGTGGCGTGGCAGAGGACTCCAGGGTGCCAGAGGCAGTCATTCTTCCTCGACCTTCAGGCACAGGTACCTTTACACCTTCTACACCTGTCTACGACCAAAGTGGTTGGTCGTTTAAGATATTTTCACACCGCGTGGTGGTGCATTACATCGACCCTTGGGTCCTCAATACTGTACAAGGGTTTGTTCAGGAGTTCTCTTCTCCCCCGCTCCAACTGTCAGTTCCCCCTCCTCTTCCCTTTTCGGGGGACGGGCGGACACTGGTGGAGCGGGAGATTACGGAACTATGCCAGAAAGGGGCCATAGAACAGGTTCCGCAGGGGTCCACTGGCTTCCCGAGCAACCTGTTTCTGGTCCCCAAGAAGGACGGCGGTGTTCATCCACTCAACCTCAGAGAATTGAATGGATCAGTGCTTTACTGTCACTTCCAGATGGAGGGTATGCACATGCTCAAAGATCTGTTGAGACCCCGCGATTGGTTGGCAAAGGTGGATCTCAAGGACGCATACCTGACCGTCCCAATTGCCAAGGAATCGCGAGATTTCCTTCAATTCCTTTGGGGTCCCGATCTCTGAAGATTTTGTCGTCTACCTTTCAGCCAGTCCTCAGCCCCTTGGTGCTTTACCAAGGTACTGAAGCCTGTCGTGGCATGGCTGCGCGCCAAGGGCGTCCATCTTATTGTGTCTCTGGCCGACGTATTACTGATGGCCTCAGCGAATCAGTTGCGTCTCCATGTACAGTGGACGGTCGACCTTTTTCAATCTCTGGGTTTCCTAGTGAATCAGGTGAAGTCAATCCTCTCTCCATCTCAGTCCCTGGAGTTCCTGGGATTCGGGGTGGACAGTGTTCTGATGTCTCTGACAGTTCCTCTGCCCAAGTGTTGATCGATCTTACGCGAAGTTCGGTCCCTTTTGGAGGCACATTCCCCATCCTTACGGGACCTTGCTCGCATGATCGGCCTTCGGGCAGCCACGAGACTGGATGTGAAGCCAGCACCCAGGTTGTTATAATCACCCCCTTCTGGCGGAACCAACCTTGGTTCCGATCCTGTTGGATCTCCTGCTAGATGTTCCCAGTTCTCTACCGGATCTCCAGGTGGACGCCTCCGGGCATCTTCACCCACTCCTGTCCCCAGGATCCAGTCGGTTGCTGGCCTCGTTGGTCTCGGGAGGCCCAGGGGAGCTGGTGAGATTTCGGACCGCACTGCGACACTCCTACACAATGCGTGGGCCCCAGGTTACAAGTCAGCCTGGCTCACCTGGCATCTTTGGTGTCTGTCAAGGGATCAGGATCCCTTCCAGGTCCCCCCCCTTAAGCTTCGTCTTGTACTTCCTTACGGAGGTGTTCGATCAGGGCAAGGCCTATAGTACACTGAAGGTTTATAGATCGGCTTCATCCGCCTATCATGTGGGTTTTCAGGGGACGCCTTTGGGCAAACACCCTTTGGTTGTCCGTTTACTTAAAAAGGTATCAGGTCTGACCGTCCCTCGTTGCCTCGTTCTACAGTAACTTGTGACGCGACCCTTCTCCTTGGTTTTCTAGCTCAATGGCTCTCTAACCAGGATTTGTCTTTGCGTCAGCTGTCGACCAAATTGCTGGCCCTTCTCTGCTTGATATGTAAGCGGGTGGCTGATGTCAGGGCGTTGGACTTCCAGGCACTGTCTTTCGTGCCCGAGGTTGTTCACTGTGACATCTGCCGCCGTACTAAGACAGCCATCACGTCCGCCGTTTACCCGGCATTTCCCTTGCGACCGGATTTATGTCCGGTTCTGTCTCCAGGTGTTTGAATCCCGCACCACCTCCCTCCGCGGTCCAGGGATCTCTCCCCTTTTCATTTCGTATAAAGCCACTTCGCCCCGGTGGGTACGACTACGCTTGCGTGCTGGCTTCGCTGGCTTTTGGGTTTAACAGGTGTTGATACCTCGATGTTTGACTCATTCTGTTCGCAGCGCTTTTGCGTCGTCTGCTGTTTCGGCAGGTTGTCGGACTTATTGCGATCCTCTGACGGGTCCAGAGAGTCCATTTTCCGATCTTTCTATTTCAAACCTGTTGTTCATTTGTCATCCTCAGTTGTGGGTTAGCTTTGAACAAGCAATAGGAGCCTCAGAGTCGATGTATTAAAATTATAGAATTTAGCTAAGTATGACGATAAGTTAGAATTTTAATAATGACTCTGAGGCGAGTATTGCTCGCCACTCCCACCGCTGTTGTGGGTTTGCTGGGCCTGCAGGTCCATTATCTTCCACTCTCACATTTTCTTTTTTCTCAGCCTCGTGAAGGATTTCCTTATTTCCTGTGGATTGCCTTTTGGGTTCAATACTCTCCTGCATTGATCACCATGTACAGCAAGAAAGAGGAAGTAGGAGGGGTGTTGCTCGGTTTTGATGGATACTGACAGGAATGAGGACCGATCCAGAGGAGTGAAAGGGATGTCGGAAGATACCATACCTATCTGTTATTACTGTTATGTTTTATTTTTTATGCACATAAATGCTTCATATTTTTCAAGTTCTTGCTAGTTGCCACTTGCTGCCATGTTAAATAAAGCAAGAAAGAGAAGCAATACTCGCCTCAGAGTCTTTATTATTAAAATTCTAACTTATCGTCATACTTAGCTAAATTCTAGAATTGTTAATGTCTGCATGTCTGAATTATGTTCTACATGTGAAACACACTAGCTCTGCTGTGATCTTCCACCAGAGCGCTCACCTTGTCACTGCCCTGCTGCTCCTCGGCGCTCACCTCGCTCTGCACGTGACTGATATCAGGAGGCTCGCTTAGAGATTCATGTCCACCTCCATCAAGGAGTGGAATGTAAAGCATCTTGCCTCAGTGTCTATGCCAGGAGACCTCGCCTATGCTGGTCAGATCAATGATAGGTCTTTGAATCTTTGGTCACAGCACCGGCTAGGCACAACGCGGTATCCTGGGGACCAGGGAATCAGACAAAGGGGTAATTCATGGGGGAAAAGCCCGCTCACCAAGGAGAGTCACACTTACTCCTCATCCCGGAGACGCTCCTCTTCCTCCTGGATCTGAAGCTGGTTCTTCACAGGGGCCAAGTTCTCAGTTTTGGTGTTGTAATTGCGGAAGCAGACGTTCAGCTTCTCGTCAAACTCATTGACCAGATCTTCCATGGACTTAAAGCTGATGATCTCCGAGCTGAAGTTCTCCAGCTCCGAGAGGGAGGCGTCCTCCAAATGACGTGATATATAAAGGTAACGAGACTTCTCCTCCCGCTCCTCTGAGTACGAACGAACATCCTCAAATTCCTCGTCCAGGCAAACCAGAGGGGCCTCCATGAGAGCGCTCCTCAGGGGCGGAGACGCAGGGTAACCTGGGACTTTCAGCTTGCCTGTGAAGACATGGACATAAGGTGCGTTACACAGAGGACCAGGGCCCCCAACTTAATCTTATACCATGTCCCATGCATTGTCACAACCTGCAGCGAACTGCAGGGCCCCGGGGCAATCTCTGTGACACGAGGACCACGGACGCCGGGCCTCCTGCCCG
Organism: Leptobrachium leishanense; assembly: GCA_009667805.1. NCBI lineage: Eukaryota > Metazoa > Chordata > Amphibia > Anura > Megophryidae > Leptobrachium > Leptobrachium leishanense. Next base: position 20,216,724 of record CM019073.1, read on the forward strand.
CGGCGGGATAACGGACGCCGGGCCTCCTGCCCGCGGCGGGATAACGGACGCCGGGCCTCCTGCCCGCGGCGGGATAACGGACGCCGGGCCTCCTGCCCGCGGCGGGATAACGGACGCCGGGCCTCCTGCCCGCGGCGGGATAACGGACGCCGGGCCTCCTGCCCGCGGCGGGATAACGGACGCCGGGCCTCCTGCCCGCGGCGGGATAACGGACGCCGGGCCTCCTGCCCGCGGAGGGATAAAATACAGCAGCCGTTGCCTGTGCGGTGCCGGGATGTGGCCCCTGATAGTGTTGAATCAGATACATTGAGTTATAAAGCAGACGAAACCCAAATATATAAACATTCTCCTAACTGATCCGCAGGGCGGCCGCGGGAACCAGATCCATCACCTGCCAGCACTCTTAACTGGGCTTCGGCCCCTTGGGATCCATTAGATCACCCCGCCTCATTCAATGCCAGGCCGTCATAAACACAGGCGGAAACGCGGGCCTTTGTCTGCGGCGTCTGAATGTACCTGTCTGTGCCTGTCCTGCTGACACAGGGAATTCTCAGTCATTCCTTCCCGGGAGCCAGATCAGCTCATTCAGCCGGCGCAGCCATTACATGCAATGCATGCTGGGCCGCAACGAGCCCTCTGATAACGCCTGCATCCCTATACAGAGAGATCCTGTGTATAACACCAGAGCGACCACATCCCTATACAGAGACATCCTGTGTATAACACCAGAGCGACCACATCCCTATACAGAGACATCCTGTGTATAACACCAGAGCGACCACATCCCTATACAGAGACATCCTGTGTATAACACCAGAGCGACCACATCCCTATACAGAGAGATCCTGTGTATAACACCAGAGCGACCACATCCCTATACAGAGAGATCCTGTGTATAACACCAGAGCGACCACATCCCTATACAGAGACATCCTGTGTATAACACCAGAGCGACCACATCCCTATACAGAGACATCCTGTGTATAACACCAGAGCGACCACATCCCTATACAGAGACATCCTGTGTATAACACCAGAGCGACCACATCCCTATACAGAGACATCCTGTGTAAACACCAGAGCGACCACATCCCTATACAGAGAGATCCTGTGTATAACACCAGAGCGACCACATCCCTATACAGAGAGATCCTGTGTATAACACCAGAGCGACCACATCCCTATACAGAGACATCCTGTGTATAACACCAGAGCGACCACATCCCTATACAGAGACATCCTGTGTATAACACCAGAGCGACCACATCCCTATACAGAGACACCTGTGTATAACACCAGAGCGACCACATCCCTATACAGAGACATCCTGTGTATAACACCAGAGGACGATCCCATCAATAGAGACATCCTGTGTATAACACCAGAGCGACCACATCCCTATACAGAAGATCCTGTGTATAACACCAGAGCGACCACATCCCTATACAGAGATCCTGTGTATAACAAGAGCGACCACATCCCTATACAGAGACATCCTGCAACACCAGAGCGACCACATCCCTATACAGAGAGATCCTGTGTATAACACCAGAGCGACCACATCCCTATACAGAGAAAACACCAAGAGCGACCACATCCCTATACAGCGAGATCCTGTGTGTAACACCAGAGCGACACATCCCTATACAGAGACATCCTGTGTATAAACAGAGCGACCACATCCTATTACAGACCAGAGAGAATAAAATAACCAGAGGAGATCCTGTGTGTAACACCAGAGCGACCACATCCCTATACAGAGACATCCTGTGTATAACACCAGAGCGACCACATCCCTATACAGAGACATCCTGTGTATAACACAGAGCGACCACATATATACGAGACATCCTGTGTAAACACCAGAGCGCCACATCCCTATACAGAACATCCTGTGTAAAGAGACCACATCCCTATACAGAAGATCCTGTGTATAACACCAGAGCGACCACATCCCTATACAGAGACATCCTGTGTATAACACCAGAGCGACCACATCCCTATACAGAGAGATCCTGTGTGTAACACCAGAGCGACCACATCCCTATACAGAGACATCCTGTGTATAACACCAGAGCGACCACATCCCTATAGAGACATCCTGTGTATAACACGAGCGACCACATCCCTATACAGAGAGATCCTGTGTATAACACCAGAGCGACCACATCCCTATACAGAGACATCCTGTGTATAACACCAGAGCGACCACATCCCTATACAGAGACATCCTGTGTATAACACCAGAGCGACCACATCCCTATACAGAGAGATCCTGTGTATAACACCAGAGCGACACATCCCTATACAGAGAGATCCTGTGTATAACACCAGAGCGACCACATCCCTATACAGAGAGATCCTGTGTGTAACACCAGAGCGACCACATCCCTATACAGAGAGATCCTGTGTATACACCAGAGCGACCACATCCTATACAGAGAGATCCTGTGTATATACACCAGAGCGACCACATCCCTATACAGAGAGATCCTGTGTGTAACACCAAGCGACCACATCCCTATACAGAGACATCCTGTGTATAACACCAGAGCGACCACATCCCTATACAGAGACATCCTGTGTATAACACAGAGCGACCACATCCCTATACAGAGAGATCCTGTGTATAACACCAGAGCGACCACATCCCTATACAGAGAGATCCTGTGTATAACACCAGAGCGACCACATCCCTATACAGAGAGATCCTGTGTATAACACCAGAAGCGCCACATCCCTATACAGAGAGATCCTGTGTATAACACCAGAGCGACCACATCCCTATACAGAGAGATCCTGTGTATAACACCAGAGCGACCACATCCCTATACAGAGAGATCCTGTGTGTAACACCAGAGCGACCACATCCCTATACAGAGACATCCTGTGTATAACACCAGAGCGACCACATCCCTATACAGAGACATCCTGTGTGTAACACCAGAGCGACCACATCCCTATACAGAGACATCCTGTGTATAACACCAGAGCGACCACATCCCTATACAGAGACATCCTGTGTATAACACCAGAGCGACCACATCCCTATACAGAGAGATCCTGTGTATAACACCAGAGCGACCACATCCCTATACAGAGACATCCTGTGTATAACACCAGAGCGACCACATCCCTATACAGAGACATCCTGTGTATAACACCAGAGAGCGACCACATCCCTATACAGAGACATCCTGTGTGTAACACCAGAGCGACCACATCCCTATACAGAGACATCCTGTGTATAACCCACCAAGAAACCATACAGAGAGCCTGACAACCAATCCCTATACAGAGACATCCTGTGTGTAACCAACGGCATCTGATCCAGTGACTAGTCCACTGGCCAGTGTCTGATCTAGTGACCAAACAGCAATTGACACGGCAACTCACCCAGCGACCCCACGGCAACTCACCCAGCGACCCCACGGCAACTGACCCAGCGACCCCACGGCAACTGACCCAGCGACCCCACGGCAACTGACCCAGCGACCCCACGGCAACTGACCCAGCGACCCCACGGCAACTGACCCAGGGACCCAACGGCAACTGACCCAGGGACCCAACAGTGTCTGATCTAGTTACCCAGTGACCAAACAGCAACTGACCCAGTGACTGATGCAGCGACCCAACGGCCACTGATCCAGCGACCCAACGGCCACTGATCCAGCGACCCAACGGCCACTGATCCAGCGACCCAATGGCAACTAACCCAGCGACCCAACGGCCACTGATCCAGCGACCCAATGGCAACTAACCCAGCAACTGATCCAGTGGTCCAACGGCAACCCAACAGCAACTAACCCAGCAACTGATAGTGACCCAACGACAACTGATCCAGCGACCCAAACGGCCACTGATCCAGCGACCCAAACGGCCACTGATCCATTGACCCAACGGCCACTGATCCAACGACCCAACGGCCACTGATCCAGCGACCCAACGGCCACTGATCCAGCGGCCCAACGGCCACTGATCCAGTGACCCAACGGCCACTGATCCAGCGACCCAACGGCCACTGATCCAGCGACCCAACGGCAACTAACCCAGCAACTGATCCAGTGGTCCAACGGCAACCCAGAGACAACTGATCCAGTGACCCAACGGCGACTAATCCAGCGACCCAACGGCCACTGATCCAGAGACCCAACGGCCACTGATCCAGCGACCCAACGGCCACTGATCCAGCGACCCAACGGCCACTGATCCAGCGGTCCAGAGGTCCAACGGCAACCCAAAGACAACCAATCCAGTGACCCAACGGCGACTAATCTATCAACTGAAACAATTATCCATTTACCCCCCCATTGTTTAGGTTTGTGCAACAAAAACACACAATCCCCAGCTTCCCCTCACATCCATAAAATAGGCCCCAGATCAATCACACACCTTTGTCATATGCACCCCACATCTATCCCTGCCCTCTTCCTAACATACCCCCCTCCAAATAATACCCCCACATCTGTAACAGCCACCATCCTAATATAACCCCATCTCATCACACCCCACTTTCAATCGCACCCTACTTCTATAACAGCCCCCCCCCTCACCTGCAGGGAGCTGCGCCAGCACTGGACACAAAGATGTGATTTCAGGAATCTGCCCAAGCATCTAATTTCAGGGATCCCTGGGGGGGGGGTCTGGATTACTGGGATCCCGGGGACTGGATTACTGGAATCCTTGTGAAGATCTGCTCCAAACACACGGTGCTGGGCCCCCCATCCAGAAAGCAGCCAGAGATCGAGGCACAGCCCTGCTTCCGCTACTCATGAATATTCATCCCTTCAGGACTGACAGAAACTGGTCCTCACTCCTCCCAGAAAGGAGGCAGCAAGAGCAGCAGCACCATGGAGGGGGGGGGGAGAGGAACTGAAGCAGCACCATGGAGAGGGGGGGGAAGAGGAACTGAAGCAGCACCATGGAGAGGGGGGGGAGAGGAACTAAAGCACGATGGGGGGGGGGAGAGAGAGGAACTGCAGCAGCACCATGGAGAGGGGGGGGGGGAGAGGAACTGAAGCAATATGGGGGGGAGAGGATAGGAACTGCAGTAGCACCATGGAGAGGGGGGGAGAGGAACTGAAGCAGCACCATGGAGGGGGGGGAAGAGGAACTGAAGCAGCACCATGGAGAGGGGGGGGAAGAGGAACTGAAGCAGCACCATGGAGAGGGGGGGGGAGAAGAGGAACTGAAGCAGCACCATGGAGGGGGGGGAGAGGAACTGAAGCAGCACCATGGAGGGGGGAAGTGGAACTGAAGCAGCACCATGGAGGGGGGGGGGAAGAGGAACTGAAGCAGCACCATGGAGGGGGGGGAGAGGAACTGAAGCAGCACCATGGAGAGGGGGGGGGGAGAGGAACTGAAGCAGCACCATGGAGGGGGGGGAAGAGGAACTGAAGCAGCACCATGGAGGGGGGGAAGAGGAACTGAAGCAGCACCATGGAGGGGGGGGGAAGAGGAACTGAAGCAGCACCATGGAGAGGGGGGGGAAGAGGAACTGAAGCAGCACCATGGAGAGGGGGGGGGAGAGGAACTGAAGCAGCACCATGGAGGGGGGGGAAGAGGAACTGAAGCAGCACCATGGAGAGGGGGGGGGGAGAGGAACTGAAGCAGCACCATGGAGGGGGGGGAAGAGGAACTGAAGCAGCACCATGGAGGGGGGGAAGAGGAACTGAAGCAGCACCATGGAGGGGGGGGAAGAGGAACTGAAGCAGCACCATGGAGGGGGGGGAAGTGGAACTGAAGCAGCACCATGGGGGGGGGGAAGAGAAACTGAAGCAGCACCATGGAGGGGGGGAAGAGGAACTGAAGCAGCACCATGGAGGGGGGGGGAAGAGGAACTGAAGCAGCACCATGGAGGTGGGGGGAGAGGAACTGAAGCAGCACCATGGAGGGGGGGGAAGAGGAACTGAAGCAGCACCATGGAGGGGGAAGAGGAACTGAAGCAGCACCATGGAGGGGGGGGAAGAGGAACTGAAGCAGCACCATGGAGGGGGGGAAGAGGAACTGAAGCAGCACCATGGAGAGGGGGGGGAGAGGAACTGAAGCAGCACCATGGAGGGGGGGAGAGGAACTGAAGCAGCACCATGGAGGGGGGGAAAGGAACTGAAGCAGCACCATGGAGGGGGGGGAAGAGGGACTGAAGCAGCACCATGGAGAGGGGGGGGAGAGGAACTGAAGCAGCACCATGGAGGGGGGGAAGAGGAACTGAAGCAGCACCATGGAGGGGGGGGGAAGAGGAACTGAAGCAGCACCATGGAGGGGGGGAAGAGGAACTGAAGCAGCACCATGGAGGGGGGGGGAAGTGGAACTGAAGCAGCACCATGGAGGGGGGGAAGAGGAACTGAAGCAGCACCATGGAGGGGGGGGAAGAGGAACTGAAGCAGCACCATGGAGGGGGGGGGAAGAGGAACTGAAGCAGCACCATGGAGGTGGGGGGAGAGGAACTGAAGCAGCACCATGGAGGGGGGGGGAGAGGAACTGAAGCAGCACCATGGAGGGGGGGGAAGAGGAACTGAAGCAGCACCATGGAGGGGGGGGGGGGGAGAGGAACTGAAGCAGCACCATGGAGGGGGGGGGAAGGGGAACTGAAGCAGCACCATGGAGGGGGGGGAAGAGGAACTGAAGCAGCACCATGGAGGGGGGGGGAAGTGGAACTGAAGCAGCACCATGGAGGGGGGGAAGAGGAACTGAAGCAGCACCATGGAGGGGGGGGGAGAGGAACTGAAGCAGCACCATGGAGAGGGGGGGAAGTGGAACTGAAGCAGCACCATGGAGGGGGGGAAGAGGAACTGAAGCAGCACCATGGAGGGGGGGGAAGAGGAGCTGAAGCAGCACCATGGAGAGGGGGGGGAGAGGAACTGAAGCAGCACCATGGAGGGGGGGAAGTGGAACTGAAGCAGCACCATGGAGGGGGGGGGAGAGGAACTGAAGCAGCACCATGGAGGGGGGGGAAGAGGAACTGAAGCAGCACCATGGAGGGGGGGAAGTGGAACTGAAGCAGCACCATGGAGGGGGGGGAAGAGGAACTGAAGCAGCACCATGGAGGGGGGGAGAGGAACTGAAGCAGCACCATGGAGAGGGGGGGGAGAGGAACTGAAGCAGCACCATGGAGAGGGGGGGGAGGAACTGAAGAAGCACCATGGAGAGGGGGGAAGAGGAACTGAAGCAGCACCATGGAGAGGGGGGAAGAGGAACTGAAGCAGCACCATGGAGAGGGGGAGAGGAACTGAAGCAGCACCATGGGGGGGGGAGAGGAACTGAAGCAGCACCATGGAGAGGGGGGGAGGAACTGAAGAGCAGCACCATGGAGAGGGGGAGAGGAACTGAAGCAGCACCATGGAGAGGGGGGGGGAGAGGAACTGAAGCAGCACCATGGAGAGGGGGGGGAGGAACTGAAGCAGTACCATGGAGGGGGGGAGAGGAACTGAAGCAGCACCATGGAGAGGGGGGGGGAGAGGAACTGAAGCAGCACCATGGAGGGGGGGGAAGTGGAACTGAAGCAGCACCATGGAGGGGGGGAAGAGGAACTGAAGCAGCAGCATGGAGAGGGGGGGAGGAACTGAAGCAGCACCATGGAGAGGGGGGGAGGAACTAAAGCAGCACCATGGAGAGGGGGGAGAGGAACTGAAGCAGCACCATGGGGGGGGAGAGGAACTGAAGCACCATGGAGAGGGGGGAGGAACTGAAGCAGTACCATGGAGAGGGGGAGAGGAACTGCAGTAGCACCATGGAGAGGGGGGGGAAGAGGAACTGAAGCAGCACCATGGAGAGGGGGGAGAGGAACTGAAGCAGCACCATGGGGGGGGAGAGGAACTGAAGCACCATGGAAGGGGGGAGGAACTGAAGCAGCACCATGGAGAGGGGGAGAGGAACTGAAGCAGCACCATGGGGGGGGAGAGGAACTGAAGCACCATGGAGAGGGGGGAGGAACTGAAAGCAGCACCATGGAGAGGGGGGAGAGGAACTGCAGTAGCACCATGGAGAGGGGGAGAGGAACTGAAGCACGATGGAGAGGGGGGAGAAGAACTGAAGCAGCACCATGAGAGGGGGAGAGGAACTGAAGCACGCGATGGGGGGGGAGAGGAACTGCAGTAGCACCATGGAGAGGGGGAGAGGAACTGAAGAAGCACCATGGAGAGGGGGGAGAGGAACTGAAGCAGCACCATGGAGAGGGGGGAAGAGGAACTGAAGAAGCACCATGGAGAGGGGGAGAGGGAACTGAAGCAGCACCATGGAGAGGGGGAGAGGAACTAGCAGCACCCATTGAGAGGGGGAGGAGGAACTGAAGCACGATGGGGGGGGGAGAGGAACTGCAGTAGCACCATGGAGAGGGGGGGGAAGAGGAACTGAAGCAGCACCATGGAGAGGGGGGAGAGGAACTGAAGCAGCACCATGGAGAGGGGGGAGAGGAACTGAAGCACGATGGGGGGGGAGAGAGAGGAACTGCAGCAGCACCATGGAGAGGGGGGGGAGAGAACTGAAGCAGCACCATGGAGAGGGGGGGGAGAGGAACTAAAGCACGATGGGGGGGGAGAGAGAGGAACTGCAGCAGCACCATGGAGAGGGGGGGGGGGAGGAGGAACTGAAGCAATATGGGGGGGGGGGGGGGAGAGGATAGGAACTGCAGTAGCACCATGGAGAGGGGGAGAGGAACTGAAGCAGCACCATGGAGAGGGGGGAGAGGAACTGAAGCAGCACCATGGAGAGGGGGAGAGGAACTGAAGCAGCACCATGGAGAGGGGGAGAGGAACTGAAGCACGATGGGGGGGGGGAGAGGAACTGCAGTAGCACCATGGAGAGGGGGGAGAGGAACTGAAGCAGCACCATGGAGAGGGGGGAGAGGAACTGAAGCACGATGGGGGGGGGGAGAGGAACTGCAGTAGCACCATGGAGAGGGGGGGGGAGAGGAACTGAAGCAGCACCATGGAGAGGGGGGGGGAGAGGAACTGAAGCACGATGGGGGGGGGAGAGAGAGGAACTGCAGCAGCACCATGGAGAGGGGGGGGGAGAGGAACTGAAGCAATATGGGGGGGGGAGAGGATAGGAACTGCAGCAGCACCATGGAGTGGGGGGGAGACAAAGGGGAAAAGGGGGGCAAAAGGGGTGGACTGCAGCAGCAGAATTGTGGGGGAGGTACTGCAGAAGCACCAGCAAGAGCAGGGGGAGCACTGAGAGACAAAAGGGAGAGGAGCAGAGATTGTGAGCTCTTGGACAGGCTCATTTGCTGCGCTCTCGGTGTGTCTAACCTATTTAGTCCCTCCCATTGCACAGCGCTGCAGAATATGTCTGTACTTTATAAATCTTTGTAGTTGTGCAGGTGTATGACAGAGCTGCACAGTAATAAACCCCCAGCAATGCGTCTGTAATAATAAACCTTACATTTTACGCTCATTCTTAACGACTTGATCAGTACATTAGCAGCTCCTGGGGAGCCGGGAGAGAGACGGGTTGGCACCGGGAGAGTGGGGCTGGCATCGGTGCTGGGAGAGGCAGATTGGCTCGTGCGGAGAGAGGGAGAATGTACTGTATATATCAGGGAGCAATACTGGCAGAGAGAGGGAGTGTCAGCCATACGCCAGGGTCGTTTGCCAGGTCGGGTAGTCTGTAGGGAAGCCAAAAGGGTTAAACACCAGAAGGGTAGTCGGACAAGCAATATGTGACAGACCACCTGTGTGCCTCCAGTCTCTGGCTTTCTCCAAGCTGGAATTCGAAATCCAGCAACTTCAGCCCCAAAATAATGAAGATTTACCCCAAATCACCCGGCACACTCAGGGCTCTATTACAATCCCTGCGCTAAAACGCCCCGGTTTAACGGGGGATTCCCCCATTATCATGACGGGGAATCATAATTATAATAAAGACACGGAGGCGAGTATTATGCTATCTTTTCTTTACTGAAGCCGATAGTAGCAAAGAAAATCTCTCAAATACAACAATAAAAGTATTTAGAGAGAAAAATACAGTTTAACAATACATATAACAATAGCAGGTAATGGTACAGTCCAGCTCCCTGCTGTCCAATCGTGCCATAGACCACTCCATAAATCGTCCTGGTAACCCTTGGCTCCTCCTCTTTTCTTGATGAAAGACGGGCTAACCTCTTCCTCAATGAAATCAAAACAATGGAAGAATAATCATCCTTTGACAAACTCCAACAGGAAGTTAAAACCTTCAACGTAGACTCCAACTTGAAGCTCAAGCATGGAAGAATATTCATCCTTCAACGAAAAGCTCCAACATGAAGCTCCAGCCTTCAACGGAAACTCTAACATGAAGCTCAAGCTCTTCTTCAACGAACAGAACAATGAAAGAACTCTTCCTTATCCAATGAAAGCTTCGACATGAAGTTTAGGCTGTTGGAAAATAAATGTATTAAAGATCACCAAGAGCTTATATTAAGAAGGTTTGAAAAAAATCCGTAATGACTACTGAAACATCAAAACCTAATAACCAAATATAAAAGGGTGGGAATAACCCAATTATCAGGTGGGATAATACTCGCCTCCGTGTCTTTACTATAATTATGATTCCCCGTCATGATAATAGGGGAATCTGGGAATTATCCCACAAGACACGGAGGCTCATATTATGCTAGTTCAAAGCTTAATTAATTAGTGATAGTGACATGTGACACACTGGTTTAAAATAAAACTCCCTAAAGGTGGATTCTCTGGACCAGTCTGCTGTTTTTAAGATGTCTACAAGATGATATCCACGGAAGAAAAAACCTCGGAAGCAGAAGCACTCCGGGATGAATGAACTCCGAACACTGAGACGTCTACACCAGCTCCTGACATGATCCATTTAACCCACCCAGCGAGTGTGGTGGAAGTTACAGAATTGTATGGTTTGCGTAAGGATATGAATAACCATTGGGATTGGAGTGACCTGTTAGGGGCAGAAACTCTTCCATATTCGTTAAAACAATTACTGGGTAAAGGACAGGACGCTGTGGCAAAACTGGATAGAAGTCCTCTGACAATGAAGTCTTTGTCCTATAGGAAAATTGAACATTTCTCCCCGTGTCAGGTAAAACTTCTTCCCGTTAAGTTTAGGGCTCGAACATGTGAGACTCTATTCAAAAACCTACATGTAATGGGGTGCTTCCCGGCAGGAATACCAATAAAACCCTGATGTGAAGCAGGTATCACTGACCTGAGGTTATTAATCGTACGATACGTTTTACCATCCTCAAATAGATGTGAAGAAACTAAACAAGTTACTCAAGGAACTGATATGGAATCAACTTGATGTTCCATGCACCAAGAAACCCATGAGTTCCATGCGGTACCATATCTTCTCCTAATAGAGGGGGCCCAGGTGTTATGGATCAGACTTAAACAGTCTCTTGCTTGAATGCCTGCTGCTGCCAAATGGTGGAGAAGCCAATCAATTCAAGTGCGCACTGAAAGAAATGACAGACTCGCTGGCTAGTTGTCTATGTAGTCTTTCTGGACAAAGCTGGGTGACTTCTCTGCTCTTTATTGAAAAGATACAAGCTTTTATGCTACTTCGTGCGTAACGAAAAGAGGCTGTTGCCTAATATTTTAATCGTCAGTAAAATAGTGAAATTGCAGACTTATGTTGAATAATTACAAAAAGTAAACATCAGCTTATCGGTTTGTCCCCTTAGTCGTCAAGGGCGTTGTTACAGGATGTTCCAAAATATTCTCTTGATACCAGAAAGAGGAACTACATGCGCTGAAATCTGCTAAGATAGCGTGTTAAGCAATGATATAAATTTGATTATTATAAAATCAGTTTAATTTCTGTTCTTAAAGCGTACCGTTATATTTGAAATGGGCATTTTTCTAAGCTTTCCTTTATTATTAAAGCAGATATATATTTCTTGTTCATAAGACAGGAACTCGACAAAAAGGATGCAGATGCATCCGAAATGTTGACTGAAGGCCAGTAACCTCTGATATTACACTTAACAGCTTAAAAAATTATTGAAGCCTGGGAATGTCCACAGACAGTTTCAGGAGGTGCAGGAACCATGGTTGAGACCTCCATAAGGGTGCTATAAGCATTATTGTAGCTAATTGTACTTGTATTAGTCTTATTACTATTGAAATGAGAATGAATAGAAGGAAAGCGGAAAGCGGCCCTAGCGTCCAGGCAGTGGCGTAGCGTGGGGGGGGGGGCTGGGGGGCCGTGGCCCCGGGCGCAGTTTTGTTAGGGGCGCATTCGCGCCCCTAAAACTGGCCCGGGGGTTGAGGGACCCAGATGCCGGGCAGCGCGAGAGCGCCTGCCCGGTCTTGAACAGTCCGTCCTGTGAAGTGGATGCGGCTGTGTGCGTGAGCAGCCGGTCACGTGGTCCGGCTAATCAGGTGGTACTGAGTCTCTGTACCACCTGACTGGCCGGACCGCGTGACCGGCTGCGCACGCACACAGCCGCATCCACTTCACAGGACGGACTGTTCAAGACCGGGCAGGCGCTCCCGCGCTGCCCGGCATCTGGGTCCCTCAACCCCCTGCCGGAGCTGGGGCAACAATCCAGGTGAGAGCTGGGGCAAATCCATGAGTGAGCTGGGGCAAATCCATGAGCTGGAGGCAAATCCATGAGCTGGGGCAAATCCATGAGCTGGGGGCAAATCCATGAGTGAGCTGGGGCAAATCCATGAGCTGGGGCAAATCCATGAGTGAGCTGGGGGCAAATCCATGTGTGAGCTGGGGCAAATCCATGAGCTGGGGCAAATCCATGAGTGAGCTGGGGGGCAAATCCATGTGTGAGCTGGGGCAAATCCATGAGCTGGGGCAATATCCATGTGAGAGCTGGGGCAATATCGATAACGTGTCCACAGGTTGGGGGGGGGCGCACAATTCTTGGCTGGCCCCGGGTGCTGACAACCCACGCTACGCCACTGCGTCCAGGTCTGGACCAGAGCATCCATGGCCAAAGCCATGGGTCAGGTCTCCAACAGTAGTATTGTGGTAAAGGAATATTAAGACGAGAAGCAAACAAATCTATAGAGAAGGGACCTCAGAGGGATGACAAACTGGCAAATACCCTGGCGTCTAATCTCCAATTGCTGGAGTCTATCAGATACCTTGAATTCCAGTCCGCCATTACATTGCTGAACCCTGGAATGTATTGGCCTGGACGGAGAGATTGTGTGGACAGGCAAAATCCTCAAAAGACTTTGCTGTCTCTGCCAACTGTTTAGACCTGGGCCACCTATAAGGTTGATATAATGCACAGTGGACAGGTTGTCCATCCTCAAGAGTATGGAACTCGTCTGGAAATGCTTAATAAAACTTGAATAGCAAACAATCCTGTAAGGAGTTCTAAACCATTATATACAATCCTATCTCTGTGGAAACCCAACTGACACCTGTGGAAAACGATCCGCAGCGCGCCCCAGCCAGATCTGCTGGCGTCTGACTATATAACCAATTCTGGAGTTGGATGGATGATGGCTTTGCTGTTCCATGACTCTAAATGATTTAGCCACCACTGCATCTCCAATTTCGACTCGTCGTCCAGAGAGATGCAATCTGGGTAAAGCCATCCCCTCCGCAGAAATCGTGCTTTCAGACATTGAAGAGCTCGACAATAAAGCGGTCCTGTAAAGACCACTTGTATTGCTGCAGAGAGTAGGCCCAGAAGGTGAGCTAACCATCTCAGAGAATTCTTCTGCAGATAGAAGACATCTGATTTCTCTGTGAATCAGCCGAACCTTGGCTGAAGGCAGAGAAAGAGACATCTCCATCATAGTTACGGTGACACCTAGAAATTTGATAGACTGTGTCGGTGTAAGGACCGATATTTTGTAGTGTATTGGGATTGTCCGGCGTCTTTCAAATTTATTTTGACCATCCAATCTTACGGAGATAAAACTCCTTTAAATGATGGAATGTCTTCCATTTTGAAATGATTGTACACAACGTACTCGTTTAGGTGTTCTTTTTTCAAATTGATACTGGGCGGAATTCTGCGCCTTGGGATGTTGGTGTGAAATTATACTCACCAAAAATCCTGATCTTATCGAACCCCTGTAACCACTTTGACGGTGAAATTCCGGTCCATTGTTGAACAAAGGTGGGTCCTTTTGGGGCTCTAGTTAAGAGGATTTAAAAGGAACCTCTTGAGGTGGAATAAGATTTGACGAAAAACCTATTCGAGAAAACCTTCCTGATATTAGCCTTTATCTTACCTGTGGTCAAGAAGGACCTTGTATATTCGGTCATCTCCTTGAAGATGCCTTCTCCAAATAACAGACCCTCAGCGCTGGGATCAGGCTCATTATTATTATTATCATTTATATAGCACCAACAGTTTATTATGCGCTAAGGTCGCCACTTTAGGGTGGGTCCTGAGGAGAATTGAGCGTCTCCTTTTCGCTTGATAAAGCTGTGTTATGTTACCAAAAACACAGACTAATCTCTGTACTCGGCCCCTGTGTTCAAACAGGACTGGTTTTCATTAGTGAGGAGAAACCTCAATCGAATCCATTAATTTTACCAATGGACCTACAAAATCAAACAATTTATCATGACACCCCTTAAGGTGCCTCTACTCCCTTTTTCGGGACCAATTTGACTGGTTAAGGATGTGAATAATTTCGGGATCTAACTCGGGGTTACATTAAGCTTATGTGACAAAGTTGGGGCTGGACACTCAGCCCTCAAATTACTTCTGGTTTGTTTATCCATTGACATACGGATATGCTGTTCTATATAACCAGCCACATGCTCTATGTGTGTCCATTCCACTGACCGGGGATGTTTTAATTGCTCTGGTACAAACATTGAATTTCTTACAGCATCTACCGGATCAATAAGCGGTTTTTAGAATCAGTGGAATCAGGTGAGGAAACTGAATGTGAGGCCTCAGGAGAGGAGACCGGATCGTACTCCGGGTCAGAGAACGCGGCTGTACACGTGGTTCCCCCTGCGAGCGGCCAAAGCTCCATGCCGCCGGAAGCTTACAGGGAGCCGAACACGTTAATTTCCGCAGCCCTAAAATTTATAGATAAAATTGCAGCCTTATGCGATTTAGAAATTGCATGTGCTTAAATCGCGATTTGTTTTTGTGATTGCAATTAATTGCACAGCCCTAATATATATATATATATATATATATAATAAAAATACAGTGAAACTGTCAAACAATTTTAATACGGAGGTTGCTGCTAATACTCATCTCATCTCGGCAAGCAGCAAAGAAAAGAGGAGGAGCCAAGGGTTACCAGGACGATTTATGGAGCGGTCTACCGGACGATTGGCAGCAGGGAGCTGGACTGTACCATTACCTGCTATTGTTACATATATTGTTAAACTGTATTTTTCTCTCTAAATACTTTTATTGTTGTATTTGAGAGATTTTCTTTGCTGCTATCGGCTTAAGTAAAGAAAAGATAGCATAATACTCGCCTCCGTGTTTTGTGGGATAATTACAATGCAGGCGCAAAAAATGCTGCCTGCATTGTTTGCGCCCGCTATGTCCCGGGATGCGCGCGGCAGCGCTAAGCGCAGCCGCGCGCATTCTCTCAATGGAGTCCATAGGACTCCATTGAGCCAGACGCTGGGCGATCACATGACCATCCGGATCTCACCTCGCGAGATCCAGCCGGTCGATGTAGTGATACGAAGGGAGAGACTCGGGGGACTTTCCCCCCCAGTCTTTACCTGCTCCCGCCGGACAGAGGAGGCGATCGGAGCCGCAGTCCTCACCGCAGGACAGAGGGTGAGTATCTATTCTGGTTTTATTTTTTCATCCTGGTGTTAATGGATTCCGCTTCTTCAGAATCTGTTAACACCAAGTCCTGGCTGTGGGTAACTTTCCGCTGACCAGAGCCGGATGTTAATCAGGGTTAGGACTTTGTAATCCAGTGCTGATTAACACTTTGCGCTTCCTATACTTAACATGGGGAGCGCAAAGTACAGTAACCTCGCCCTGAAAAGCACAAGATACCAAACGCTAACGGGTTACTTAACCCCTTAGCGTTTGGATTGTAATAAGCAGTAGATACCGCAGCTAACGCTCAACGCTAACGGTAGCGCTGACCTGCGTAACAGTGTAATAGGGCCCTCAGTGTTCAGAGCAGGAAAGCAGAAATAACCCTTTTATTTGAACATACAGCTTTATCAGTTCAGGGACAAAACCAGATCAAATAACTGCGCAAGGCACGGAACCTTCAAACAATGGGATCTCCTGGGTGGGGGGCAGGTAAAACAAAGGAATATTTCTACACTATACAAAGAGCGAAGTGAGCCAATACAGAGGGCAGACATCAGAGCATTAAAGGACCAAAGGTAGTGGCTTCTGGGGAAACCGGCCATTATGCCCAGACCCCTGGAGGACTTTCCCAACATCCCCCAAATAAAACAGATCCCCGGAGAAATATTAACCCCTGCAGCCTGGGTCTGTCACACAATCATACACAGGAGTAGTCATATATAAAATAAGGATGAGCACTGAGGGGATGTGAAAACCACATCAGGGCAACAAATGGATTTCATGCCTCTGGTATTAAACATGGTAGGTGATTTGTCATCACGCTGCTCCCCGCCCTCTGTCGCAACACATGATTGCGGCAATTATTATTATTTATTTATAAAGCGCCAGCATATTCCGCAGCGCTGTACAATAAGCACAGTATAGACAGGGTTACAATACATTGAACAACATTTGACAAACAGTACAGGAGGAGATGAGGCCCTATTCCCGTAGGAACTCACAATCTGGGAGGGTTGGGGTTGGAAACAGGAGGAGAGGACTGTAAGGTGAGAGTGATTGATGGTTGCGTCAGTGAGTTGGGGGGTCGGCTTCCCTAAATAGGAACGTTTTAAGGGAGCGTTTGAAGGAAGAGAAGTTAGGGGAAAGTCTGACAGTACGAGGGAGAGCGTTCCAGAGAGTGGGGGCTGCGCGTGAGAAATCCTGCAGTCTATCATGGGAAGAGGTGATGCGGGGAGAAGCTAGGCGCAGGTCACTGTTTGACCTTAGGGAGCGGGCTGGGGTGTATTTGGTGATTAGTGAGGACAGGTAGTGGGGCGCTGAGTTAGTGAGGGTTTTGTAGGCAAGGATAAGGATTTTGAACTTAATTCTGCAGTGGATGGGGAGCCAGTGAAGGGACTCGCAGAGGGGAGCGGCAGAGACAGAGCGGCGGGTGAGGTGAATTAGCCTGGCAGAGGCGTTCAGGATGGATTGTAGGGGGGAGAGGCGGGACAGAGGGAGGCCAGATAAGAGATTATTGCAATAGTCGAGTCGGGAGATTACCAGGGCGTGTAGGAGTTGTTTTGTGGTGACAGCGGTAAGAAATGGCCGAATTCTGGAAATATTACGCAGTTGGTATCGGCAGGAGGAGGAAAGAGACTTGATGTGGGGGATGAAGGAAAGAGCAGAGTCAAGTGTAACTCCAAGACAGCGAACTTGGTTTGATGGGGAGATGGTGATACCCTCCACCGTGATAGAGAAGTCAGGAGGTGGGGAGGCACTGGAGGGAGGAATAAGTAGGAGTTCAGTCTTTGACATGTTGATCTTTAGGTGGTGGGAGGCCATCCAGGAGGAGATGCCAGATAAACAGTCACTGACTTTTGAAAGGACAGGGGGAGAGAGATCAGGGGTAGAGAGGTAGATCTGAGTGTCATCAGCGTAGAGGTGGTAATTAAAGCCAAAGCTGTTGATGATTTTGCCCAGGGAGGAGGTGTAGATGGAAAAGAGCAGAGGACCAAGGACAGAGCCTTGAGGTACACCAACAGATAGAGGCAATGAGGAGGAGGAGTTACCAGCAAAGGACACACAGAAGGACCTGTTGGATAAATAGGAGTCAACCCAAGCAAGTGCAGTGTCACCGAGACCCAGAGAGTTGAGGGTCTGTAGAAGGAGGGGGTGGTCAACAGTGTCAAAAGCAGCCGAGAGGTCAAGCAGGATGAGAATAGAATAGTGGCCGTGTTTTTTAGCAGTTAGGTCGTTGGTGACTTTGGTGAGGGCAGTTTTAGTTGAGTGTAGGGGACGGAAGCCAGATTGCAGGGGGTCAAGTAGGGAATTGGAGGACAGGAAGAGGGAGAAGCGGTTGAAGACTAGTTTTTCTAAGAGCTTTGATGTGAAGGGAAGCAGAGATACAGGGCGGTAGTTGGAGAGTTGGGATCGAGGGATGGTTTCTTTAGTAAAGGGGTAACTAGCGCGTGTTTGAAGGCGGATGGAAAGGAGCCAGTGGAGAGAGATAGGTTGAAGATGTGTGTGAGAGCAGGGGTGAGGGAGGAGGAGAGGGGAGGAATTAGATGGGATGGAATGGGGTCGAGCGGGCACGTGGTGAGATGTGAGGAGGACAATAAGGAATTGACTTCCTCCTCAGTGGCTGGGAGGAAGCGGCAGAGGGTGGCAGAGGGGACCTGTGGGAGTGGAGGTGGCAGATAACTATCTTGTGTTGGGATGTTGCTTCTGATAGTTAGAGTTTTACTGAGGAAGTAGTCTGCCAGGTCTTGAGCGCTGAAGGCAGCTGTGGGGGAGGTGCAGGTGGGTAGAGGAGGGTGTTGAAGGTGGACCAGAGCCGTTTAGGGTTGGAGGACAGCGTAGATATAAGAGAAAAGAAGGATTGTTTGGCCAAGTGGAGGGCAGAGGTGTATGACCGGAGAATAAACTTGAAGTGAACAAAATCAGCTTCAGAGCGGGATTTCCTCCAGGCACGCTCTGCAGTGCGGGAGCATCTTTGCAGGTAGCGAGTCTGGAGGGTGTGCCAGGGCTGAAGCTGGCGGCGTGGGGCCTTACAGAGTCGAAGAGGAGCAACAGTGTCTAGAGCAGAGATAAGCGTAGTGTTGTAGCGATTAGTGGCAGCATCAGGGCAGGTGAAGGATGAGGTATGAGGGAGGTGGTGAAGTAGGTTGGAGAATTGATGGGGATCCACAGCATGTAGATTTCTGCGAGTGTGTGTGTGTGCGGGGTGGGGGAGCAGGGTGTTTAGGAAGTCCAGATAGGTTGAAAGAGAGAAGGTGGTGGTCAGAGATGGGGAAAGGGCGACAGGTGAACTCAGAAATGGAGCAGAGGTTGGAAAAGACAAGATCAATAGCGTGACCATCGCGGTGGGTAGGGAGGAGGGAGGATTGTGTGAGTCCAAGGGAGGACGTGAGTGAAAGAAGTTTGGAGGCAGCAGGGGCGGAAGGATCATCAATGGGAATGTTGAAGTCCCCGAGAATTAGGCATGGAAGATTAGAAGACAGGAAGTGAGAAAGCCAGGTGGCAAAGTGGTCAAAGAACTGGGAGGTTGGTCCCGGTGGGCGGTAGATGACTGCCACCCTGAGAGCCAGAGGAGAGAACAGGCGGATGCAGTGTGTCTCGAAGGAGGAAAAGGAGAGGGATGGGGGTGGAGGGAGATGCTGGTAGGTGCAGGTGGGAGAGAGAAGGATTCCGACATCACCACCATTTCTCTCACCCGGTCTGGGGGTATGGCTCAGGTGTAGACCACCATGTGAGAGAGCAGCAACGGAGGCCGTGTCAGAGGGAGTTAGCCAGGTTTCAGTTAAAGCTAGGAGGTTGAAGGAGTTTGAAAGGAAGAGGTCATGGATGGCTGTGAGTTTGTTGCACACAGAGCGAGCGTTCCAGAGGGCGCAGAAGAGGACAGGCGCTGAGGGATTATGGGAATGAGGTTGCTGGGCTTGCAGGGAGGTGATTTATGTGCGATGGAGATAGGATGAGAGGGAAGTATTGGATGTGTTGTGGGGCCAGGGTTAGGGGATATGTCACCTGAATAGAGTAACAGCAGGAGGGTGAGAAAGAGAAGGTGGGAATGGGATTTGTGGGAGTGGGAGTGATTGGCAGCACGAGAGAGAGGGAGACCATGTTCTGAGGAAACAAAGGAGCTCATGCAAGGCCATCATGTGGGACGAGAGGAGGGAGGGAGAGATGCAGATAGTGTAGGGGTCGGTGGTAGAGGGGCAGGAGTTCCATTTAAGGAGAAAGGTAGAAGTAAAGAGTA
Organism: Leptobrachium leishanense; assembly: GCA_009667805.1. Classification (NCBI taxonomy): domain Eukaryota; kingdom Metazoa; phylum Chordata; class Amphibia; order Anura; family Megophryidae; genus Leptobrachium; species Leptobrachium leishanense. The sequence continues at coordinate 20,236,646 of CM019073.1, forward strand.
GAAGCGTGAGAGAAAGCACGATATAGACGTGTGTTTACCCAGAGTAAAAAGTGGGCCTTGCAGTTCCTTCCTCCAGTCCCGCAACTCCAGGAAATCAACTCTGAACGTCCACTTAGGATGCCACTTGGGGAGGTCACTGGAGCTTCTTCACTCGGCAGTCAGCCAGCGAACAGCGTGGAAGATGCAGCCGGTCGCCGAGCGCCGCACACGGCGTGGGACATGATAACATGACCTCACCGCAACCTCCCAACAGCACGACGATTTCCCCACAACCATGATTCACCATCCCAACCCTATGACAACCTTCCAATAGGACAACCTCCTTGCAACCGTGAGGCAACCACCCTGCAACTGTGACGGTGTAGCGGGAATCAACTCAGTTCTGTCGGGAGAAAGGTCAACATGGTGCGGACAATGACAAGCCAGACACGAGTTAATGGCAGGAAAGGCGTAAGTTATTGACGTCAAGTCTCAGCCTGGATTGAATCGCAAAGACTGAGTGACGAGATCAGAATAGGTTTAAAATCTTATACATGAATACACAAAAAGACACATCCCAACAACCCACCCATGGGCGATTTGCCCTCCCTTTCCAACAAAGACATTCCACAACCTGCAGTTTTCCCATACAATTAGGACAGTTTGATAACTTAGAAACTTATAGTTCCTGGCGCTCTCTCTCCTCAAAAGCGCAGATGGCCTAATGGGTGTTTTTGTTCTCACCGAGGCTCTGACCTTGACATGTTTCTAAATCTTCCTTTCTGACACCCACTCTTTATTCAAGCCAAATTCGCTATTTAATTGCTATGCCAGCAAATCTCTGGAATATCTAAAATCTAAGTAAACCTCTCTATGTCAGCTAATATTCCCTATTTACAAGTACGTGAATCTCAGCTGAATCAAAATGTCTGCTAGAGAACAAGATGGCGGCTAATTTCTGGTCTGTTTCAGTTACAATGAGACCTCCCCACATCATGACAACCTTGCTGCAACCACCCCGCAACCTCCCAACATCATGACAACCTGATACGATCCCCACCAGGAGGGGTATTGATCCTTGAACGCAGCTCCCTAACCATTTCCCTTCGATCCTTAGAAGTGGTCGGTCTGAGAGAGAAAATATATATATATATATATAGATTATAATATATATTATATATATCCCTAGAATAATAATCGTGCAGCAAGGCAAACTCAGGGTTACAGTGCCGATAAGTCAGAACCAGAATCGTCAGAAGCCGTTTGCCAATTTATAGCCTTTGACCATATACCACCGCCTAGGAGAGGTGATCGAGGCCGTTTACTGCTACAAAAAGAAGCCTTTTGGATACACCATCTGGGAACGGTCTATCCGGAAGGACTAAATGAGAAATTGACGTTTTCCATGTTTTAAAATCGTTGGTTAATTTCTTGATGGCTATGGTCCCACTATAGACCGGACCCTTATTTGTATGTCTGCCTTAGATTATTTAAAGTTGCTAAGGAGTGTTTACATCTTTCTCTGTAAGGGGTCCCTGTTGGTGAGAGTCTTTAGTTTCCTCTTTTTCTTTTTGGTCACCAATAGTCTATGGTTTACTGGATACTATTCTGTTGAAAGTCTGTTGAATATTGATATTATGCAATCATCCATTGCAGTCTTTTGCTCTTGTTTTTAATGTTTATCTTTTCTCTTCAGTCACTGTGGTGCATGGGAGCGACTATGCGTCCCTGGTTGCCAGGGTTACACGTAAGTCACGTCATCCCGCTATGTCGGCGCATGCGCACTGTGTGGGTGAGAACGCCGATTGAGGGGAGGGGTAAGTACTGTGGCGTCTAAGTTTTTTGTGATTTTTTTATGTCCTGAGAAAAGCCCTGTGTTGGGGCTGAAACGTTGACTTGCCAGTGAATAAATTATAAGTTGATTTACAGTCCTGGAGTGCCGCCACCATCCTTTCAAAAATCTACATTCCATCGAGCTGAATGGTAGGCACCGGGCATTTTTGTAATTATTGAAGCTGGAGTGCTCAGCTATCGATCGATATCTATCTATATATATCCCTAGAATAATAATCGTGCAGCAAGGCAAACTCAGGGTTACAGTGCTGATATGTTAGAACCAGAATCGTCAGAAGCCAGGTGGTCAGAACCAGAAATTCACCAAAATACAACAGAGCAGCTCTAAGGGATGTTTAACCACGTTAGGGCAATGTATGAACGCATTGCCTTCATTTTTAAACCCGGCGGGTCCGCATCATCCCACCGGGCTCCGCCCCCGGCATCTCAGGTGACCGCCCAGATTCCCTTCATTCGGCGCCCGGGCAGCGAGGACGATGCTGCCGGGCGCTGAGAGACCACAGCGGGGTATGTAACACAACCTCCCTGAGAATGTGACGCAACCTCCCATCATGACAACTTCACTGCAACTGTGACACAACCTCTCAACATCATGACAACCTGCCTGCGACCGTGACACAGCCTCCCAATATCATGACAACCTCCCTGCAACCGTGATACAACCTCATAACATCATGACAACCTCCCAGCAAAGGTGACACAACCTCCCATCATGACAACCTCCCCGCAACCGTGACACAACCTCCCCGCAACCGTGACACAACCTCCCCGCAACCGTGACACAACCTCCCCGCAACCGTGACAACGTTCTTGCCAGCTCATCTCTAACCAATAACACAGCAGTTATGTATCTACAACAGACGCGCACATAACATATCCTAAAACACACATACATACGGCAAAGATGGCCAGCTGTCATTAGCTGTGGCTCTGAAATTAGAAATATATATATATATATTCTATTACTGCTAAGTTTGCATCCGCTGCCGGCAGAGTTTGTGATTTCTCTGCCATTATTAAGAGAATATGAATGATAACACGGTTCCATTTCTTTCACTCATGGTTAATGTTTTGCTGAAGCCATTTATTATCAATCAAGTGCGTTTACGCAAATCATAATTACAACAGAAACTCCTCAAACGACCCTGATCAAAAGGTTTACATACCTTGGGAGATTTTGGCCTCATAACATGCTCACAAGTTGACACAAACAGGTTTGAATGGCTATTAAAGGTTATCATCCTCCCCTGTGATCTGTTTGACCTTTTATACAAACACACTAATTACAAGCAATGAGTTTATGGACTCCTGACAGACCCTCACATCTTTCATCTAGTGCTGCACTGACGTTTCTGGAATCTGAGCCATGGGGAAAGCAAAAGTAGTGTCAAAGGATCTGAGGGAAAAGGTATAAAAGGAACTGTATAAAACAGGAAAGGGATATAAAAAGATATCCAAGGAATTGAGAATCAGCCGTGTTCAAACTCTAAGAAGTGGAATATGGGCATCTGCAAGTGGGCATCTGCGAAACCAAACCACGGTCAGGTAGACCAACTAAAATTTCAGCCACAACTGCCAGGAAAACTGTTCAGGATGCAAAGAAAAACCAACAAATAACTTCAGGTGAAATACAGGACTCTCTGAAAACATGTGGTGCAGCTGCTTCACGATGCACAGTAAGGAGACACTTGAAGAAAGATGGGCTGCATGGTCGAGTCGCCAGAAGAAAAACAATACTACACAAATGCCACAAAGTATCGGCTTACAATACACCAAACAGCACAGAGACAAACCTCAAACCTTCTGGCACAAAGTATCCTCTTACAATACGCCGAACAGCACAGAGACAAACCTCAAACCTTCTGCCACAAAGTATCCTCTTACAATACCCCAAACAGCACAGAGACAAACCTCAAACCTTCTGCCACAAAGTCATTTGGAGGGAGGAGACCAAAACTGAACTTTGTGGTCAACAAGGCCTATGATGAAAGGTCCACCATTCCTACTGTGAAACATGGAGGTGGATCGCTGAGGTTTTGGGGATGTGTGAGCTACAAACGCACAGGAGATTTGGTCATAATTGATAGCAGGATGAATGCAGTATGTTATCAAAAGCACTGGAGGAAAATGTGCCTTCATCAGCCTGGAAGCTGCGCATGGGACGTACTGGGACAATCCAACATGACAATGATCCAAACACAAAGCCAAGTCGACCGGTTATTGGCTACAGCAGCATAAAGTGAAGGTTCTGGATTGTCCATCTCCGTCTCCTGACCTCAATATCATGGAGCTGCTCTGGGGAGATCTCAGACGTGCAGTTCATGCAAGACAGGCCAAGAATTTACTGGAACTGGAGGCTTTTTCCAAGAATGAGCAGCTTCACCATCTGAGAAGATAAAGAGCCTCAACCACAAACACCACAAAACACTTCAAGCTGTCACTGATGTTAAAGGGGGCGATACACGCTATTAAGAGCTGGGGGGTGTAAACGTTTTGATCAGGGTGATTTGGGGAGTTTCTGTTGTCGTTATGATTTATAAAGAGTAAACACGATTGATAATAAATAGCTTCAAACCCTAACCATGAGTGAAAGAAATGGAACTGTGTTATTATTGTCATCATTTATATGGCGCCAACAGTTTCCGCAGCGCTTTACAATAACCAAAGGGAACGAAATACATATAATCGGACATAGGATGGAAACAAGAGGTGTAGAGGTCCTGCTCATAGGAGTTTACAGTCAATCCAGAGGGATTGGGGGGGGTTGAGGAAGACAAGAGGAATTTCACTAGATAGCAGGATCATTAGTGTCAGTGGTTTGGGAATGGTGGGGCCATAAGAGCGGCTACAATCACGTGTGACTAGGTAAATAATGGCCGAGAAATCACAAATTCTGCCAGCAGGGGATGCAAATTTATCAGCACAACTAGATGTCTAGAGGGACAATAAATGATGTACCAATAGACATTATGGTGGCTGCCGTCAGACACAAACTCCCCCACAGCGATAATCTACCCTGGCACAACGCACCGCTCCTTCTGTAACAAAGATATTTTAGCTGTAAGTATTGTAGGAGCAACATGACAAGGTGTTTTCTCCTATCAGGGCCAATACAAACCAAAATAGCCCCACAGCAATAAAACTCACAGAAATGTGCAGAGTGTATGAGGGTATCACAGAGCTCCACAGCAATAAAACTCACAGAAATGTGCAGAGTGTATGAGGGTATCACAGAGCTCCACAGCAATAAAACTCACAGAAATGTGCAGAGTGTATGAGGGTATCACAGAGCTCCACAGCAATAAAACTCACAGAAATGTGCAGAGTGTATGAGGGTATCACAGAGCTCCACAGCAATAAAACTCACAGAAATGTGCAGAGTGTATGAGGGTATCACAGAGCTCCACAGTAGGGATGCACCGATACCACTTTAAGACCGAGTACCAATACTTTTATTTTATGTCATGTGATGCTTTTCAATAAGAACAGACCTCACATAAAAATGCCCCCCAGCTCACATGTACAGTTGTGTTCAAAATTATTCAACCCCCACTGAAATTGAGTGTTTTGGCCAGTTTGACATTGATTTTGATCATTCAGTCATCTTGCTTACAATTAAATCAAAGAGGCGCGTGTAGGTCAGACAAATATAACATAACATTTATAATGAAATAACCACAAATGTCTTTTCTGTGCTCACATCATTATCAGTTTTATTCAACCCCCAAGTGACATTCAATCTTAGTACTTAGTACAACATCCTTTTACAGTTATAACAGCTTTTAAACGTGAAGCATAGCTTGACACAAGTGTCTTGCAGCCATCTACGGGTATCTTCGCCCATTCGTCATGGGCAAAAGCCTCCAGTTCAGTCACATTCTTAGGCTTGCGCACTGCAACTGCTTTCTTTAAGTCCCACCAGAGGTTCTCAATCGGATTTAAGTCAGGTGACTGCGATGGCCACTCCAAAATGTTCCAGCCTTTAATATGCAGCCATGCTCTAGTGGACTTGGAGGTATGCTTGGGATCATTGTCCTGTTGAAAGGTCCAACGTCTCCCAAGCCTCAGGTTTGTGACGGACTGCATCACATTGTCATCCAATATCTCCTGGTACTGAAGAGAATTCATGGTACCTTGCACACGCTGAAGCTTCCCTGTACCTGCAGAAGCAAAACAGCCCCAAAGCATGATTGACCCCCCGCCATGCTTCACAGTAGGCAAGGTGTTCTTTTCTTCATAGGCCTTGTTCTTCCTCCTCCAAACATAGCGTTGATCCATGGGCCCAAACAGTTCTAATTTTGTTTCATCAGTCCACAGAACACTATCCCAAAACTTCTGTGGTTTGTCCACATGACTTTTGGCATACTGCAGTCGACTCTTCTTATTCTTTGGAGACAGCAAGGGGGTGCGCCTGGGAGTTCTGGCATGGAGGCCTTCATTACGCAGTGTGCGCCGTATTGTCTGAGCTGAAACTTCAGTACCCACATCTGACAAATCTTTTCTCAGTTCCTCAGCAGTCACACGGGAACTTTTCTCCACTCTACGCTTCAGGTAGCGCACAGCAGTCGAAGTCAGCATCTTCTTTCTGCCACGACCAGGTAGCGTTTCAACAGTGCCCTTTGCCTTGAATTTGAGAATGATGCTTCCTACGGTCTCTCTTGGTATGTTTAACATCTTTGCAATCTTCTTATAGCCATTGCCCTTCCTGTGAAGAGTAATCACCTCTTCTCTTGTCTTCCTGGACCATTCTCTTGACTTCACCATGTTTGTAACCACACCAGTAAATGTCTAGAAGGAGCTGAGTATCACAGTCATTTTAAAGCTGCCTAATTGGTGCTTATTATGCTTTATTGCTGCTCCGTGACATCCACAGGTGTTTTCAATACCTGATTGAAAACACTTGAATGAACCTCTGTTCTTCAGAGTGGTAGTCTTTAAGGGGTTGAATAATTGTGTCAATGAAGAATTCACAAAAGAAACATTTACTACTGTATTACAAAACCAATTGATGTCATTTTAGTTGCATATGGTTGTAACGGTGAGCCCCCTATAGGGTGATGGGGAGCCCCCAATCTGCGGAGATTGAAGCCTTAAGGGCAGGTATACAGATTCCAGGGAACAAACCAGGATATTACAGGAATTAGAAAGATCCCTAAGCCCTGACTGAGATCCTTGAAAGGTGGTCTCGAAATAGTAACTAAGCTAGGTCTGCAAGGTGTATAAAACATAAACCAGACATACAATGAATGCAGGTATTACACGGATAAATAAGCACGGTACAGGGGACAGACAGAAGAGAGATCCAAATACAAGAGCCAAAGGTCATACACGGAATATCATAACTTGAGGGGTCAGACAAGAGAGAGATCCTAAACACAAGAGCCAAAGGTCATACACAGAATATCAAAGTTAACCAGCACACAGGGACTAGGCAAGAAAGACTATCCTGGTCCAAGGATCAAGGGGAATCCTGGTCCTACATATAGGGCAGAACAGGTCATGTGACCGCAGACCAATAAGCCCAACAGATGGCCTGCAGCCTGAAAACAAAAACAAACAGGAATCCCTGCTACCACCAGCAGGGGGCAAGGCTGAGACGTGACAATGGTTCTTTAAAAAGTCCTTGTAGGATTTCATTCTGAATACAATTACAAATGTCACTAAATTCCCTAAAACCCAACACAGCATTGGGGGTTGAATCATTTTGAACACAACTGTATATACCCCCTATATAAACACACACAGAATGCCCCCAGCTCTCACGGATATTGTCCCCATCGAACACTGGGGAAGCTGGCCGTGTGCATGAAAAGCACGTGGCCAGCGTTCCCCTCCGGCGGCTGCAATACTCACCTGCTTCCGAAGGTCCGGTCGCGCTGCTGTGGCGCGATCACGTGGCCGTCGGCGCTTCTGTGATGCTGCCTCCGGCCGGCTGCTGGAGGCAGTGTCACAGAAACGCCGGCAGCCACGTGATCGCGCCACAGCAGCGCGACCGGACCTTCGGAAGCAGGTGAGTATTGCAGCCGCCGGAGGGGAACGCTGGCCACGTGCTTTTCATGCACACGGCCAGCTTCCCCAGCCCCGCGGATACCGGCAAGCCAGCCCAGCGCTGGCTTCCGGTATTGGGGGGGGGGGGTGTATCGGGCCATTTGCACGAGTACTAAGTACTTGTGCAAACGGCAGTATTGGCACCGATACTAGTATCGATATCAGTGCATCCCTGCTCCATAGCAATAAACCTCAGTAATGTGCAGTGTGTATGAGCATCAGAGCTCCACAACAATAACTCAGTAATGTGCAGTGTGTATGAGCATCAGAGCTCCACAACAATAACTCAGTAATGTGCTCGATGTATGAGCGTATTAGAGCTCCACAGCAATAAAGCTCACAGTAATGTGCAGTGTGTATGAGCGTATTAGAGCTCCACAGCAATAAAGCTCACAGTAATGTGCAGTGTGTATGAGCGTATTAGAGCTCCACAGCAATAAAGCTCACAGTAATGTGCGGTGTGAATGAGCGTATCTGATACGATCCCCACCAGGAGGAAGTATGATCCTTGCACGCAGCACCCTATCCTTTCCCTCCGATCCTTAGAAGTGGTTGGTCTGTAATATATAGCCCTAGGAATAGATAACTCGCAGCAAGGTAAGATCAATAGGTCAGAACCAGAATCGTCAGAAGCCGTTTGCCAATATGTCAAAAACCAGAAACACCAAAATACAACAGGGCAGTTCTAAGGGATGTTCAACCACGTTATGGCAATGTGGGAATGCATGGCCTTCGTTTTTTTAAACCCGGCAGGTCCGCGTTATTCCGCCATGCTCCGCCCTCGGCATCTCACGTGACCGCCCGGATTCCCTTCTTCACTCAGCGCCCGGGCAGCGAGCAGAGAGGACGATGCTGCTGGGCGCTGAGGGACCACAGCGGGGAACGCAACAGTATCACAGAGCTCCACAGCAATAAAACCCACAGTAATGTGCAGTGTTTATGATCGTATCAATAAAACTAAATTTAATGTAGATTGCAGGTGGTGTCCTGATATGGGGGGGCGCGGGCTGATTGCAGGTAGTGTCACTATGTGGGGGCGCGGGCTGATGATTGCAGGTGGTGTCACTATGTGGGGGGCGCAGGCTGAGGATTGCAGGTAGTGTCCTGATGTGGGGGGCGCGGGCTGATTGCAGGTAGTGTCCTGATGTGGGGGGCGCGGACTGATGATTGCAGGTGGTGTCCTGATGTGGGGGGGAGCGAGCTGATTGCAGGTGTCCTGATGTGGGGGGCGCGAGCTGATGTGGGGGGCGCGGGCTGATGATTGCAGGTGGTGTCCTGATGTGGGGGGCGCAGGCTGATTGCAGGTGGTGTCCTGATGTGGGGGGCGCAAGCTGACTGCAGGTGGTGTCCTGATGTGGGGGGCGCAAGCTGACTGCAGGTGGTGTCCTGATGTGGGGGGCGCGGGCTGATTGCAGGTGGTGTCCTGATGTGGGGGGCGCGGGCTGATTGCAGGTGGTGTCCTGATGTGGGGGGCACAAGCTGACTGCAGGTGGTGTCCTGATGTGGGGGGCGCGGGCTGATTGCAGGTGGTGTCCTGATGTGGGGGGCGCAGGCTGATTGCAGGTGGTGTCCTGATGTGGGGGGCGCGGGCTGATCGCAGGTGGTGTCCTGATGTGGGGGGCGCGGGCTGATCGCAGGTGGTGTCCTGATGTGGGGGGCGCGGGCTGATCGCAGGTGGTGTCCTGATGTGGGGGGCGCGGGCTGATCGCAGGTGGTGTCCTGATGTGGGGGGCGCGGGCTGATCGCAGGTGGTGTCCTGATGTGGGGGGGGGCGCAGGGTGATTGCAGGTGGTGTCCTGATGTGGGGGGCGCAGGGTGATTGCAGGTGGTGTCCTGATGTGGGGGGCGCAGGGTGATTGCAGGTGCCCGGGATAGAATGAATCCCACACTACATGCAGTGTACACGGCGCACCTTTAGTGTGGGCGCCATGGTGTATAGGTCTGGATTCTCGTACTGTCACCGGACGCTCCTGCAGAGACACAGAATCTCTTCCATTCAGAAAGGAACAAAAGCGCCGTGTTCTGCGCCTGAGCCTGCCGGGGAATCAGAAAACAAAGAGGCCAAAGATACCAGGGAGGGCTTCTGCCAGGCTTCAAGTGGAAGTCACAGATGCCCAGGACATCGGGCATAATCCACACGCTCCGCTGCAAGCCTTCCCAGACCCTCGCGCGGTGAGGCCGCAGACAGGCACACAGCTTGACTGCTTAGGTCTGTGACCTCCCGGTTCAGCCATACCCTTTCCCCCCCCCAATAACCACACAAACACTTCTGTATTGGAAAGGGCGTGGCCACAGCTTTTATTGAAAACCAACATGTAAATCCATTTTCTTCCTCCATATATTTCTGACCCTCTCGCGCATGTCCTGCGGGAGGCAGTTACACCAATTATTTTCCATGAGCTCATCGCCCCACCTGACCTTATTCAAGTGAGGGTCGTCTCCCCAATGCCCACCCGAAGGCGGCGTATTCCTTATCTGTTCCGTTGCTGGCAAGGCATCACGCCAACGCCAGAGGCTGCCGCACCCCCCACCGGCAGTCTCTGCGCTCCCACCGCAGCCAGCGCCCTCTCAATGCCGCTCATAAACCTGGCCAATAGGATATCCAGCCCGATATCCGACAAATGCACCCCGTCATGACGCATGAGCTTCCCATTCTCTCCTTCCAATTCCGTGTGCCGCACCGCAATCCTTCCCAGCCACTCCACGAAGTGCGAAACCGTCCGGTTGACCCTCCGCCGGACCCGCTCCAGCGCCCTCGGTGCCGCGATTGTGTCCCATCCCGGCCGGGGGATGACCTCCGACCAAACTAAAGAAACCCCGTCGAACATCCCAAAGCAACGTGCCAAATCCCGCTTAATATCCGGAATTAAATCTACCGACCGAGTAATCCCAAAATCGTTACCCCCGCATGGATCAACAAGACAATATCCCGCGGAACCCTCCGCGACAACAAGGACAACTCCCGGAAAACCTGTGCCCACCGCAGCCCCCGGATACCCAACCAACGAACTGTGACCAGATCCGGCGGGAAACCCAGGTTCCTCCCGTGCAGCCGACGTTCCGCCCGTTGCGCAGCCCAATGCACGTACGAGTGCCCGAAGATCCACACGAATCGATGCCGACCTGAAATTACAGTAAATTAGGACGGATATATTACATGTAACGTTCCGACCGCCACCTTCCCAGGCGCCGCAGCATTTCCGGAGAAGCCCCAGCGGCAACCGTCGCAGCGCCGATGCGTTAAGAGTGCGGCGTGTAAGAAGCCAAGTCGACGCCCAAGCCCACTAAGCGACGCCGAAACACTGCTGTGAACTGGTACCGCTGTGAACTGGTATTTCCGTGGACCAAGAATGATCCTTCACCATGCGGCCACAGGGCCAGGTACCGGTCCGTCAGTTCCCCCGGGCACCCAGCTCCCGCAATTCGCCCCAGGGTAACCCAGGCCCCCCTCCCACTCTGATCCGTCTTTGAGCGTGCAATAAAAATCCGGACCCCTCCCTCCAAACTCACCACATGGCTCCCCAACAACGGAGACTCCACCCCGGAACTACGCGCTACTAATTCCCCCACCCGGAAACAAAAAGAAAAGGAAACCCGAAACAGCGCCATCTCGTAACTCGAAAAACTGATTTCCGGCAACATCCGTAACAGACCGATAAACAATTCTGATACCGGCCTGCGACGATCTGGAGCCCGGCCCCGGCACCATCCCGCCACCGCCTTCTGCAACCAAAAATCCCAACCGACATCCTCCCACCCCATCAATCGGCACAAAAAGGACAGGGCCGACAAAGCCTTCTGCGCCGCTGCTCCCGAGCGCCCCCACTCCTGTAACTCCGATACCAAAACCAGCGTTGCCCACTGCCGATCCTCGGTGGACAGCCAACCCTTCTCCCTCTCCGCCACCATTGCCCAATCAAGCCAGACCTGCATGTAGGACCGCCAGGTCGCCTCTGCCAAAGTGCCGTCCACCATCCTCAGACTGGCGAAACGAGGCTCCACAGCCATGAGGGGAAAGCCGTCGCTGTCGCCCGAGGAGCCACCTGCCAAAAACAGTCCCACTGGAACCGGAAGAGAGAGTCAGCGATTACATTATCCATGCGCCACCCTGACAAAGATGTTGTATTCAAGACAGCGCAAAACCAAATGACGCAGCAACACCAAAACCGGAGCCGACCCAGAAGATGAGCCATTCACCACGTGCACCACGCCCATATTATCGGTCCTAAAAATCACTTGCCGATTCGCCAACCTCTTGCCCCACAATTCCAGCGCCACCACGATTGGAAAGAGTTCTAAGAAGGCCAGGTTCCACACCAAAGCGGAAGCAGCCCATTCCCGCGGTCAGGCCTGGGCGAACCAGGACCCCTGAAAGTAGGCCCCAAACCCACCTGAGCCTGACACGTCCGTGAACAGTTCCAGGGAACCGTTGTCCACTTCCGCCTCTAGGTACGCCCATTGTATTCCGCCAAAAACGTGCGCCACACCTCCAGGTCCTCTTTCAATGATCGAGTGATGCGGACAAAATGATGCGGCATCCTGACGCCCGCTGTCGCCAAAGACAACCGGCGACAGAACGCCCTACCCATCTGCATCAACCGGCACGCGAAGGCCAAGTGACCCAACAGCAACTGCAATTCCTGTAGCTGCAATTTTCCCGCGCCCAAAGCCCGCACCACCAAGCACTGCACTGCTTCAATCTTATCAGCCGGCAAGCGGAAAACCCTCTCTACCGTATCTATTTGAACTGCTGGTCGAATCTGAACCAGCATTGTCCTCCATACACCTTATATACGCTCCCCATACGAGATCTATGTAAGCCAACAAGGGTATGCACCACTCCGGGTACCGCTCGCACACAATGCCACTATACGCCAAAAAACCCTGCATCCAATTCCCCCACGTCCGCGGTAACGTTCTTTCCTTTTCCTTTCCCTCCAACCTATACTCAGGTTTTTTAGGGCGATCCACTGACTCCCTATCCGGGGAGACCAGCGACAGGACCTCCACATACTCCCCTTTCCAAATTCTCTTTGACCTCGGGGGTCACCTGCAATCTGAGTGGCGACAACTCGCATGTGCCCCCCCTTGCACATCAAGCGCGGACCCACTGGTACTCCGCAAACCCCCCTGTTCCAAAACCCCCCTTTTTTTCCCCTCCACTGCCTCCGTCTGCACCTCCGCCGAAACACGCGCCGGCAGCGCAGCTGGTGCTGTTGCCACCGTCTCCTCCCGAGCCATTGGCATGTCCTGCCAGTGCTGAAGGGCTGCAACCAGGGCCTCTACCAGCCCCGTCGGTCTGGCACCATCACCTGCTGCAGCGCACGCACCTCTTGAGCCCTGGAAACGCAAAGTTCCCCCCAAATCAGACTCACGTGCAAACACTGCAGGCCAGCATGGCACACCCCACTAGCTCCATATACACACACCTTCGCCCCACCTCCCCTGCGCGCTCGCCGAGCACGTTATTGGCTTCAGACAGTCAGGCAGCACCCAATGACAAGTTTGGCCTGCTGAGACAGGAGGTGGGCTGACAGAAGGCCTCAGAGCCTGTGGGGGGGGGGGGGGTGATATGCTGACCAATGGCGATTAAGCACGCCTTGCCACCAGAAGGTCCCCGGGCCATAAGGGGTTAATAAAGGAATATTTATTATGACATGTGTCATGCACAAGCCTGGTTCTTGCGCGGAGACAGATTTAAATGCAGAATTGGGGTGGGGAGGGGGGGTTCTGGTCTTTTCAAAGGAGTCGGTGCAGAAAATGAAGGAATATGACACCGGGTCATGTTTAGACTCAAATGAAACCATTTGTCCTGATGAATAATAAGATCAGAGTAGCAGATGTCAAAGCTGTAGATGGGAGAGTTAAGATATCATTAATACCCCACTAGGGAAGGCCATGTGCCTGCGGTATTCATGACCCCTTATCTGATAATCTGCTCTCTTGGATGGAGGGATTGGATGGAAACCTGATCAGGGGACCCATCCGTGAACCAGATATTGGTTGGGGGTTGGTGGGTGAGGGGCCAGTTCTTTAAACGGGATGCATGCCCAAATCTCACTGTATTTTCGCAAGGATTTTTGTTGGAACATCTAAGAACATTTCCGGCGGACTTAAAGAGCCAAAATACCCAGGCACTGTGTAAAGTTTTATTGGAAAGAGCCAAATAAAACTTTGTAACCCAGTACTGTCTTTGGCTGTAGATGATTCATGTTCTCCGGTAAGCTTTGGTTTTAGCGTTACCGTAGAATTTACCATTTGGGAGATATTTTAGCCGTATATGGTGAGGCTGTGAGATTGGCACAGGACTCCAGCTCCAAGTAAGCATAAAACACCAGCAGTAAAGCTCCTCCACCAAGTGACAGCGCCGCAAGCTCTGTGTGTTAGTTCTGCTACTGTTGTAAACGAAATGGCGATGTGGAACGTAACCCTAGAACTAAACCATCCAGAGTAAAGCAGCGGCACAAATTCTCCAATCTGCTCTGAAGCAGCGTCTGGGGTTATTATGGTTTAGCTCCATCTGATTCTAAACAACGTGAGCTTTAAACCTGACGATCAACAAACTGATTAATCAATGAGAATATTTGACAACCATTTTCATTATCGATTAGTGGTTTCAGCCCTAAACTTCGGGCACTAGCGATACAGTGACCCAAAGGACACCTGTATCTCCAGTAAAGGGATTTCCCAGCTGGGAGGGGGAAGACTCTCATCATCACGCCCCTGAGCGATTAGGTCAGTGTTCAGGGTGTGACGGGATGGTCGTCCGTCGACTGTCCTGCTCTCCAAATGCCCCTGCTGTGGATCAGCCCGACTACCGAGTGGCTCGGCACTCGGTGTCCCGAGCAGCCTGATCCGCTGGTCCTGGGAATGGCTTTGGTGTTATTAGGGACCGCTGTAAGCAAGTGGTGCCCTCTGGGGTCAATTTGATGTTCCTCTTCTGGGGTAGATAGGGTTTCGGAAGATCGCTGAGTGTCTTCCGTGGTGAATGTGATTTGCTGTGAAATAAAACAGTGAATTGCTTTATTTAGGGGTTTCAACAGGGTCATTTATACAACTTCACACACACAGATTACCAACTCCCCCACCCACACAACCAGCACTGGTTGGCTCCTTTCCCAGCCTCCTGGTCCCTATCAGGTCCCTTTCAGATTCCCCATTGTCCAGGGATTAGGCAGATGAGGTCTTGGAAAAGCCTCCAATCAACTGTCTTGCTGTATCCTCCATCTTGGGGTCATGAGGTCCTTTGTCCTTGGGACCCATGCTGGGCTGGGCAAAATGGGGACTGGGGAAAACCACATAGAAACGGTTTCTTACATAACATTACATTCACACCATACGGGATACATTTTTAATACACCACACTAATAAAACCACATGTGTAATAACAGAGATTGTCCAGACAGTAATTAAACGCAAAACCGAAAGGAAAAAAGGTCTTTAAAATTGGAGCAGAGTCAGTTCCTTGTGGCTCTCTGAGGCGAGCCCGATGTCAGCTCCGTGACAGTCCTGCAGGGAGGGAAAGATGTCAGCCTGCTGTGATAGAAGAAAGCTGCCACTGAGCTGCAGGACTTCAATGACGTGACAAACATGAAACCAGAGGATGCACTCCGCACCACGTCAGCAACAAAGAGGTTAAAGGGAAATAAAGGGGGTAAAATGTGAGCATGGTGCAACCTCTTGCTGCCCCACACCGCTATTTAGTAGGGATGCACCGAAATGACTTTCTATATATACACACATAGTGTGTCTGATGTATGTATATATATATAAAACCGTCCACCTTCTCAGCATTCACACTCTGGAAATGTCTTTAAAGGGTGCCGTGGTGCAAAAACTCCTCAATAGTATAATATAAAGACCAGGCAAGGAGCACTCACGGGCTTATAGAAAAATAAAACTATTATTAGGAAGTCATTAAAAAAAACAACGTTTCGGCTCAAACAAGAGCCTTTATCAAGGATAGGAACAGTAACAAAAACAACCTGGACTTTTAGAACTTTCAGAAATAATTACTCACCAACCATGTGCCGCGCTACCTCTGACCGTGTCAACCCGGAAGTGACGCGTCAATGCCGGCTCTGCGCGTGCTGAAAAACAGAATTACGCTTTGCTTGCGTTATGTTGTCGTGGCAAGAAGACACAGCCCAAGGACAGTCAAGCCATGGGAGACTTCATGAATACGAGCAAAGCTAATCCAAACCTGTTAAATGTGTAGCTACAATGATCTGTAAATTGGGAGAAGACTAGATATATACAATATGTTGCTGTTGATCAGGTGCGTATGTGTGAAATGTTTGAAGCGATAACTAAAGTGTGGCTACACAACTAATTGCTGCAAAAATAATCAATAAATATGTGTATCTGAAAACTTAAAAAATGTGACGGATGTTAAATGGTGTGCATGTAGTGTATATGACCTAAACGGTATATGACCAAGTGTAAATGCAATATGAATGTGTGAAAATAATGGTGATGTTTGATGGGAGAAAAAGTGCTAAAAAAT
This sequence comes from Leptobrachium leishanense, assembly GCA_009667805.1. Classification (NCBI taxonomy): domain Eukaryota; kingdom Metazoa; phylum Chordata; class Amphibia; order Anura; family Megophryidae; genus Leptobrachium; species Leptobrachium leishanense. The sequence continues at coordinate 20,253,033 of CM019073.1, forward strand.
AATATACATGAAATATATAATGTAAAAGTGATAAAACCTAACAATGAAACAGTGACTGATGTAAATAATATTAAAGGAACAGTGAAAAATAAATGAGTGAAGTGCAACATTGTTCCATATAAAAAGTAAAAAAAGCTGTTAAACACTCAGCGATTGTACAAAAAAGATGTATAGGAAATCTATTCATTAAGTCCACGAGGAGATAATGCCTTTAAAGTTTTGATCCAGCATGTCTCACGCTGTAGTAATAGCTGCGAGCGATCCCCTCTGTTAGGGACTGGTACATGATCAATCGCTATAAACCTAAGCGAGGGGAGAGGATGTCGTGCCAGGAAATGTTTGGCCACCGGTTTGTCTGTCCCGGTACGCAGTACTGATGGCCGATTGGTGTCCTCTGATCCGATCACGAAGGGTCAAATCCATCTTTCCGACATAAGATAACGTATTGAGTGAGGCAAGAGATGCGATATCTGATATTAAATCTTTTACCGGTAGAGGGGTTTGCAAATGTAGAAGCCGGTGTCATGTGTCTACAAGGGACACAATCCAGGCAGCGAAAGCAACCTTTCTTTTCTAGTGGAGTAAATAAACTGTATGAATGTATTGGATCTGTCTTTACCAGAAGATCCTTCAAATTCTTAGTGCGTCGGAAACTTAAAGGTTTCTCATGGAATTGTGCAGTCATACTGGACCATGTGCCAGTGTTTCCGAATAGGTTTACCCAGGTCGATCCCATTTGTGTGGTGTGTAAGAGGTAACACAATCCTGGGACTTTGCAGTGACGTTTTTTCACCTGGGCGTAAAAAATTTCCCGTCTCTTTTTGTAATGCTATCCGTAAGATCTTGGGAGTATCCTCGTAGGAACTTGTTGGTTTCTGTGGGTCAGAGTCATATCACAAAACTCTTAAATTGGGAAATGGGTAGAGAGTCTCTCAGATGTTTAGGGTGGAAGCTAGTGGCCAACAGCAACGAGTTTCTATCGGTCTCCTTCCGATACAGTGTAACCCAATTTATTCCCTTCCTTGAAAACCTCAACATCCAGGAAACTAATTGTGAGGCTGTTTGTTGCTGGTGATTTTAATAGGAGTTGGTCAAGAAAAACGAGAGAAATCTCAATGTATCCTTCCTGGTAAAATCCTTTTCAAATAAATAATTGACGCTCGTAACCATCGCATCAAAAGAATCCATAGAGCCCCTCCAAATCAAAAAAATATCAATGAAACGACAATACAGCAAGAATTTCTCTCCAAACGGAGCCAAAATATGTTCCGATTCAAAAATTGTACATTTATACATTAGCATAGGACGGTGCCATGGCCGCACCCATGGCCATTCCCACTAGCTGTAAGTAAAAATGCTTCTCGAACTTTAAGTAATTGCACTCCAATGTAATACGAAGTAACTGCCAGATACTCAACCAGTGGGCCGGTATAGCATGTGGATGCCGCCATAGTGCGTTTAAAGTGATCAATGCCTTGTCCATGTGGAATAACGGTGTAGAGGTTCTTGACATCAAGGGTGGCCAATATGGTCATTTCATCTGGTACAACGATGGACCTAATGGACTCCAAAAAATCCGTGGTGTCCTTTAAACAGGTACGCAATTGCAAAACTGACTTACAACAACCATCTTGAATTTCCCTAGTGGTTCCAATAATCCACCCCGGGCTGACACTATCGGGCGTCCGGGGGGGTTGCCTAGGATTGTTGTGCAACTTGGGGATGGTGTAGAGGATTGGCATTTTTTAGGGATGCACCGATACCGATACTAGTATCTGTGCCGATACCGGGACCTGCACGAGTACTTGGTACTCGTGCAGGGACCCCCGATACCGTAAGCCAGTGCTGGGCTGGCTTCCTGGCTTCGTTGGCGCGCTGCTTGGCTCTTCCGGCGTCTTCTGTCTTCGAGCGGCTGCTGGCAGAGCTTGTAGCCCGGCCGCTCGCTGAGAACCACGTGCACAGCCGCAATCTCACGCGACTGCGGCTGTGCACGTGGTTCCCAACGAGCAGCTGGGTTACAACCTCTGCCTGCGGCCGCTCGAAGACAGAAGACGCCGGAAGAGCCAAGCAGCGCCGGAGGAGCCTGGCTGGGTGAGTAGCTGGTCTTCGAGCGGTCCCTGGCAGAGGTTGTAGCCCGGCCGCTCGTTGGGAACCACGTGCACAGCCGCAGTCACGTGAGATTGCGGCTGTGCACGTGGTTTTCAGTGAGCAGCCGGGCTACAACCTCTGCCTGACGCAATAGGATGTTGGAGGAGCCAAGCAGCGCCGGAGGGTGAGCTGGGGGGCACAAAGAGCTGGGGGCGCAGAGCTGGGGGCACACAGAGAGCTGGGGACACTATGAACAGGGGCACTAAGAGCTGGGGGCGCACACAGAGCTGGGGACACTATGAACAGGGGAGCTCACACAGAGCTGGGGGGACACAGAGCTGGGGGGGGACACAGAGCTGGGGGGGGACACAGAGCTGGGGGGGACACAGAGCTGGGGGGGGACACAATGAGAGCTGGGGACACTTTATATGAGGTCTGTTATTGAAAAGCGGTCACATGGCAGTAAATAAAAGTATCGGTACTTGGTATCGGTGAGTACTTTTTAAAAAGTATCGGTACTTGTACTCGGTCTTAAAAAATTGGTATCGGTGCATCCCTAGTATTTTTGGGTGTGTAACCACCAGATATTTGCCTGTGCTCTTATCGATATAGCCTGCTTGAAGACCTATTTGGATCATAGCTATGATCCTATTCTGAAAAGATTTCACCGGATCGCCCGGGAGTTTTCTACAGGTGGAAGAATCAGATAATTGTGATAACACATCAGTGTGATATGCTTGATAGTCCATAAGCACAATACCCCCACCTTTATCCGCCGAGCGGATGATGATATTAGGGTCATTTGCCAGATAATCTAGGGCTTCATTCTCCTCTTTGGATAAATTCATCAGGGGGGGTATCTCCTCTTTAGGTTTGATTCCTGTAGGGACATCTGAATGTTGTGAGAGAAGGATTTGATAAAAGGGTTAATTGGTTTGAAGTCTCTGGTGCTCTTCAATTTAAGAGCTTGTTTGGAAGAGGATGTAGCATAAACTCCTGTATAGCCAGCGTTCTGGTGAGTTTGTATAAATCCACCTCCTGTTGAAATGGGGTGGATTGACTGATAGGCACAAAAGAGAGTCCTTTGTTGAGAACTTTAACATGAGATGTTAATTTCTTTTTCGATAAGTTAAACACCGGAGTTATTTCTTGGGTATTGGGGGTCGACCTCTGTTGGCAGCTCTTCCCTTTCTGTCCTCGCCGCGTTCTTCTGCGGCGTTCGCACTGGTGTAACGTCTGGTGATTATTCTGCGCGGTATAGTCCCCTCTCCAAGCACAGAAGTTGGTGTCTCTAAAAAGCTACACATTTAACAGGTTTGGATTAGCTTTGCTCGTATTCATGAAGTCTCCCATGGCTTAACTGTCCTTAGGCTGTGTCTTATTTCCACGACAACATTACGCTTTGCTTGCTGCTTGCGTTATTATGTTTTTCAGCACGCGCAGAGCCGGCATTGACGCGTCACTTCCGGGTTGACACGGTCAGAGGTAGCGCGGCACATGGTTGGGGAGTAATTATTTCTGAAAGTTATAAAAGTACAGGTTGTTTTTGTTACTGTTCCTATCCTTGATAAAGGCTCTTGTTTGGGAGCTAGAGATATCTCCGAAATGAAAATTTTGGAACGAAACCGGAAATGACTTTTTCCCCCCTACAAATTTCTTTTAAGATAGTAATTTTTGGACACACATATTTTATATTTGCAGAAGACATTTACACATCCCAGCAATTCAGAGAACTCTGCAACTATAAAGTTTATTATTTGTTGTGGAGGCTTTTAACCTATTTTTTTTGCCCTCCAACACTGTAGGCGGACAAAAACAGATTCACTTTCAAGACGGCGCCGGACCGGGCACAAGTAAGGATTGTCAGAACACGAGTCTCTTCAGGAAAGGCAAACTTTATTGTGTCGTCACACAAGTGCGCACACAGGATTGAATCGCAAAGAGTGAGCCCCCCCTTTCACCCGTGCAAGGGATCTTATACCCAAAAATACGTAATTAGGTACATCCCAGTTAGCCCACCTCCCAATGACACTTTATTCCACCCCACGTGGGTTAATACCTCCCTTTGGCTAATAAAAAAACATTCCATTAATTGGCTGTAAATTGGCAAACTTTGTGTTAGTTTCAGTAAATCAAAATTAATTGCTCTTACTGTTCCGGGCTGCGCCCTCCTCCCTTGCGCCTACAATCACTTGTTACAGATGGCACCTGGCCTGATCTCTACTCCTTTGTCTTTCTGCGGGCCCCAACGACCTTGGAGGATCTACTTCGCTTTTCTCCTCCGTGCCAGGAACAGCAGAGATCTTTCATAAAGCTTTAATTGCTTTTCTGCTAATCTAAACGCATTCCTAAATTTCTACGTATACCTCATTCTAGTTTCAGCTACAAACCTGTCTAGTTATATACAAGTGAACCAATATTCTGAACAAGATGGCCGCCTGTGTACAATGGCGGCCGTCTTCCAGCCTATTTCCACTTCAACACAACTTAAATGAGTAGATATATATCTATAATGGCTCAGATGGAGCCTAAACATCAGTCTGTTTCTCTTTATTATTTTTTTAAAGTGCAGACACCGCTGGCAGGAGGTCAGTGATAAATCACTTGTTCTTGGTCACTGAGAAGCCAGAGGTTACTGCTTGCACTGATAACGTGTTCATGCAGTTAACCCTTTGTGTGCAGTAATAAATGTGTAGCAGCTCCTGCCTCTCTCCAATTACAATTATGCTAAGCAGCATTGAAAGAGTGCACGCTCAGGGTCAGCTGGGATCAGCAATTTTCAGCTGACTTTTTCGGCTGGTGTTTTGGTTTCGGGCCGAAACTGATAATGGGGTTATCGGCAGAATCTATCGGTGGCCGAAATATCGGTGCATCCCTGCTATTTAGTCTCCTACCTGTTCCTCACGATGCTGCTGAGATGCACGCTGTCATTGTTACTTTGTGGAGTGCAGGGAGCAGATACTGTGGCGATTCTAGGAGCAACACCAGCCTTTAAGATCCAGGGCTAGAGGGCAACGCCGGACTGCGGCAAGGACACAGCACAGAATTTTACGCACAGCAGCCTGTTTAAAGACAAATACATGCATTTACACAAACAGCCATACGTTCACATACATAACCATATATCCCCTACACCCCGGGGGTATGTAGTAATAAAACTGCGTAATGTGCAGTTTGAAAGAGCATATCACAGAGCTCCCCAGCAATAAAACTCGCAGTAATGTGTGCTGTGTATCAAAGCTCCAACAATAAAACTCAGTAATGTGCAGTGTGTATGAGCGTATCACAGAGCTCCACAGCAACAAATCTCACAGTAATACAGTAATATGCAGTGTGTATGAGCGTATCAGAGCTCCACAGCAATAAAAAGCAGTGATGTGCTGTGTGTATGAGCGTATCAGACCTTCACAGCAATAAAACTCACAGTAATGTGTGCTGTGTATCAGAGCTCCACAGCAATACAACTCGCAGTAATGTGCAGTGTGTATGAGCGCATCACAGAGCTCCACAGTAATGTGCGGAGTGTATGAGTGTATCAGAGCTCCACAGCAATACAACTTGCAGTAATGTGCAGTGTGTATGAGCGCATCACAAAGCGCCACAGCAATGTGGAGTGTGTATAAGCGTATCAGAGCTCCACAGCAATAAAACTCACAGAAATGTGCGCTGTGTATGAGCGTATCACAAAGCTCCACAATAATGTGTGGTGTGTAGAAGTGTATCACAGTGCTCCGCATGAATACGCACAGTGATGTGCAGTGTATGAGTATCTTTGACGTTCCCCAGAACAGACCGGTAGGATCCCTAGTGGCAGACCTCTAAACCTCCAATCATTAGGATGGTCTGGACCACTAACCCTATACTTCTAGCAGCCACAAAATGCCAGGGAGATAGCACCATGCAATAAACACAACAGGATGAGGTATACACGGTGTGCTGCACTACAGTATATGGCAGGATCGAGCGCACACCAGCAGCCCCATGAGGCAAACACAACAGGCAGGGGTACAGAGAGAATCATCGTTAGAACGGGTCAGCAACGGTTTGAACACTGTACTGCGATACAGTATGTGGCGGGATCTAGCGCACACCAGCAGCACCAGGAGGCAAACACAACAGGCAGAGATACATAGAGAATAGTCGTTAATGGCAAAGTCGGTAACAGATCGGGGTCCTCAGAATAAAGCAGAGTCAGTGTAGTGTATGCAGCAGCCCCGCAAACACACCTTCAAAAACTTACTACATTGTATAACTCATTCTGCCACTTTGCACTACAACCCTTCACCTTTCCAACCTGGTGTTTAAGAGGTTTTCTGGGAAGCTGCCACCCTACCTGAATAGGCCCCTTCCTATAACCTACAATCCAGGACCAGCACCTTACTTGCAAAACCACAATACAAAATGCAAGTGGCTCGATCCTCATTTTCCTACAGAGCACCACAATTATGGAATAACCTCCCAGACGCCATCAAATCTTCCCCCAGTCTTAAGTCACTCAAGACTGGCCTATTAACATACCTCAATACAGAATGCACCTATAAACATGTAACAGTGACTATATACAGAATGCGCCTGTAAACATGTAACATAGTGACTATATACAGAATGCACTTGTAAACATGTAACAGTGACTATATACAGAATGCACCTATAAACATGTAACAGTGACTATATACAGAATGTGCCTGTAAACATGTAACATAGTGACTATATACAGAATGCGCCTGTAAACATGTAACACAGTGACTATATACAGAATGCACCTGTAAACATGTAACACAGTGACTATATACAGAACGCGCCTGTAAACATGTAACATAATGACTATATACAGAATGCACCTGTAAACATGTAACACAGTGACTATATACAGAATGCACCTGTAAACATGTAACACAGTGACTATATACAGAATGCACCTGTAAACATGTAACATAGTGACTATATACAGAATGCGCCTGTAAACATGTAACACAGTGACTATATACAGAATGCACCTGTAAACATGTAACACAGTGACTATATACAGAATGCGCCTGTAAACATGTAACATAGTGACTATTTTCTACATATTAATTTTCTGTTAATCTGTATATTTGTGTTTCTTAATATCTTGCATTGTATTACTTTGTATTTCTGTAACTGTAACATTTTAATGTTCTTGAACCCAGGACATACTTGAAAACGAGAGAAATCTCAATGTATCCTTCCTGGTAAAATACTTTATAAATAAATACCAAAATAGCAAAGCAGTGTTGCGGGAAAGAAACTCCACGTCAAGGCAAGGCTCTGAGCACGCGTTTCTGACTTAAAGGCCGGCGGCTTCGCGTCACCACGCAGCGCCCCCTGATCAGCCGCATTTACGCCGGGTGCCGCCGGAGCGCCTGGTACTTGGCCAACCGGCGGCACCACGTGTCTGGGGCCCCCCTGAAAGCCACCCAGGACCCTGGATGTGACAGTATCAGAGCTCCACAACAATAAAACTCACATTAATGTGCGGTGTATCAGCGTATCACAGAGCTCCACAGCAATAACACACTCACAGTAATGTGCGGTGTGTATGAGCGTATCACAGAGCTCCACAGCAATAAAACTCACAGTAATGTGCAGTGTGTATGAGCGTATCACAGAGCTCCACAGCAATAAGACTCACAGTAATGTGCAGTGTGTATGAGCGTATCACAGAGCTCCACAGCAATAAAACTCACAGTAATGTGCAGTGTGAGCGTATCACAGAGATCCACAGCTATAAAACTCACAGTAATGTGCAGTGTGTATGAGCGTATCACAGAGCTCCACAGCAATAAAGCTCACATTAATGTGCAGAGTGTATGAGGGTATCACAGAGCTCCACAGCAATAAAACTCACATTAATGTGCAGTGTATCAGCGTATCACAGAGCTCCACAGCAATAACACACTCACAGTAATGTGCAGTGTGTAGGAGCGTATCAGAGCTCCACAGCAATAAAGCTCACAGTAATGTGCAGAGTGTATGAGGGTATCACAGAGCTCCACAGCAATAACACACTCACAGTAATGTGCAGTGTGTATGAGCGTATCACAGAGCTCCACAGCAATAAAGCTCACAGTAATGTGCAGAGTGTATGAGGGTATCACAGAGCTCCACAGCAATAAAACTCACATTAATGTGCAGTGTATCAGCGTATCACAGAGCTCCACAGCAATAAAGCTCACAGTAATGTCAGAGTGTATGAGGGTATCACAGAGCTCCACAGCAATAAAGCTCACAGTAATGTGCAGTGTGTATGAGGGTATCACAGAGCTCCACAGCAATAAAGCTCACAGTAATGTGCAGTGTGTATGAGCGTATCACAGAGCTCCACAGCAATAAAACTCACAGTAATGTGCGGTGTGTATGAGCGTATCACAGAGCTGCACAGCAATAAAGCTCACAGTAATGTGCAGTGTGTATGAGCGTATCACAGAACTCCACAGCAATAAAACTCACAGTAATGTGCAGTGTGTATGAGCGTATCACAGAGCTCCACAGCAATAAAACTCACAGTAATGTGCGGTGTGTATGAGCGTATCACAGAGCTGCACAGCAATAAAGCTCACAGTAATGTGCAGTGTGTATGAGCGTATCACAGAGCTGCACAGCAATAAAGCTCACAGTAATGTGCAGTGTGTATGAGCGTATCACAGAACTCCACAGCAATAAAACTCACAGTAATGTGCAGTGTGTATAGGCGTATCACAGAGCTCCACAGCAATAAAGCTCACAGTAATGTGCAGTGTGTATGAGCGTATCACAGAACTCCACAGCAATAAAACTCACAGTAATGTGCAGTGTGTATGAGCGTATCACAGAGCTCCACAGCAATAAAACTCACAGTAATGTGCAGTGTGTATGAGCAAATCACAGAGCTCCACAGCAATAAAACACTTTCATACAACAGATAAATATTCACACTTGGACAGGACCTGCTCACGCCCCTCCCCCCCCCTGCTCACCTCACTCCTCTTCCTCCAGGCTCCAACGCGGGGACAGGAAGTGTTAAGCGGAAGGGGAGGAGTCAGGGAGGGAGACTGTCCAAATGCAGACCGCAATGCATTGCTGTATGGACGGACTAGCGACAGGGAATACAACCCTCCTAGGTTTTATCCCGGGGCGGCCCGCCCGCTCCCCCCTTTATAGGCAACTGGGTACAGCGCAATCCCATCTTTACTGACGTCACCTTACATGAGACTACAATTCCCGTCATACGGAGCGGTCCGGGGATCAACCCTTCTCCCGGCATGCACCGCGCAGACATGCGCATTCAGCTTGTTTAGGTGCAATGGCCGGGAGAGAGAGGGAGCGACCCGAGTGCTGGTATGGACCGAGTGTCCTGCTAGCTTCATTAAGGGGGGGAGGGGTGTGCTGGTTGGTTGTTGGGGGTTGGTTGTTGGGGGTGTGCTGGGTTGGTTGTTGGGTGTGCTGGGTTGGGGGTTGGTGGGGGGTTTGCTGGGTTGGTTGTGGGGGGTTTGCTGGGTTGGGGGTTGGTTGTGGGGGGTTTGCTGGGTTGGTTGTTGGGGTTTGCTGGGTTGGGGTTGTTGTGTGGGGGTTTGCTGGGTGGTTGTTGGGGGTTGCTGGGTTGGGGGTTGGTTGTGGGGTGTGCTGGGTTGGTTGTGTGGGGTGTGCTGGGTTGGGGGTTGGTTGTGTGGGGTGTGCTGGTTGGGGGTTGGTTGTGTGGGGTTGTGGCTGGGTTGGGGGTTGGTTGTGTGGGGTGTGCTGGGTTGGGGGTTGGTTGTTGGGGGTGTGCTGGGTTGGGGGTTGGTTGTGGGGTGTGCTGGGTTGGGGGTTGGTTGTGTGGGGTGTGCTGGGTTGGGGGTTGGTTGTGTGGGGTGTGCTGGGTTGGGGTTGGTTGTGTGGGGTGTGCTGGGTTGGGGTTGGTTGTGTGGGGTGTGCTGGGTTGGGGTTGGTTGTTGGGGGTGTGCTGGGTTGGGGTTGGTTGTGTGGGGTGTGCTGGGTTGGGGGTTGGTTGTGTGGGGTGTGCTGGGTTGGGGGTTGGTTGTGTGGGATGTGCTGGGTTGGGGGTTGGTTGTGTGGGGTGTGCTGGGTTGGGGGTTGGTTGTTGGGGGTGTGCTGGGTTGGGGGTTGGTTGTTGGGGGTGTGCTGGGTTGGGGGTTGGTTGTTGGGGGTGTGCTGGGTTGGGGTTGGTTGTTGGGGGTGTGCTGGGTTGGGGGTTGGTTGTGGGGGGTTGGTTGTTGGGGGTGTGCTGGGTTGGGGGTTGGTTGTGGGGTGTGCCGAGGTAGGGGTGGGGTTTGCCGGGGTTGGTTGGGGGTGGGTGCTGAGTTGGGGTTCTATGCGCAGCATTCGTTTAATGCTCAATGTTCCTGGTGTTTTACAGAAAGCTCCGCCTCTTCACCTGCGCCGTTATGAATGGTCAGGATTCTGTGTTCACGCCCCCGAGCAGCTGATAATTCGGTGACCGGCAGTGCGATCCTGGAAAAATGGCAGACAGTCTGAAAGGCTTTCTACAGGACCTGGCTCGTGTATGTGTGTGGGGGGGGGGGGGGGGGTGTGATTCAGGGGTATGCGGGGGGGGGAGTGATTCAGGGGTATGCGGGGGGGGGAGTGATTCAGGGGTATGCGGGGGGGGAGTGATTCAGGGGTATGCGGGGGGGGGAGTGATTCAGGGGTATGCGGGGGGGGGAGTGATTCAGGGTATGCGGGGGGGGGGAGTGATTCAGGGGTATGCGGGGGGGAGTGATTCAGGGGTATGCGGGGGGGGGAGTGATTCAGGGGTATGCGGGGGGGGGAGAGTTATTCAGGGGTATGCGTGGGGGGGAGAGTTATTCAGGGGTATGCGTGGGGGGGGAGAGTTATTCAGGGGTATGCGTGGGGGGGGAGAGTTATTCAGGGGTATGCGTGGGGGGGGAAGTTATTCAGGGGTATGCGTGGGGGGGGAGAGTTATTCAGGGGTATGCGTGGGGGGGGAGAGTTATTCAGGGGTATGCGTGGGGGGGAGAGTTATTCAGGGGTATGCGTGGGGGGGGGGGAGAGTTATTCAGGGGTATGCGTGGGGGGGGGAGAGTTATTCAGGGGTATGCGTGGGGGGGGGGAGAGTTATTCAGGGGTATGCGTGGGGGGGGGGGGAGTTATTCAGGGGTATGCGTGGGGGGGGGGGAGAGTTATTCAGGGGTATGCGTGGGGGGGGGGAGAGTTATTCAGGGGTATGCGTGGGGGGGGGGGAGAGTTATTCAGGGGTATGCGTGGGGGGGGAGAGTTATTCAGGGGTATGTTGCTCTTACTATGGGATGCTTCGGTTGCGCATTGAAGAGTTAATGCTTGTGGCGGTTCCCAGTGACTCCTGGCGGGTGAAGGGTTAATGCTCCCTGTGACTCCTGGTAAGGGAAGGTTTTTTTTTTTTTATGGTCGCACCTTTTTTGTGTTTTTTCTCGCAGGGCTTTAAGGATTCCATCTGGGGGATCTGCACCATCTCCAAGCTCGACGCCCGCATCCAGCAGAGGAGGGAGGAGCAGAGGAGGAGACGGGCGAGCAGCGCGCTGGCACAGCGGAGGGCTCAGGGCGACGAAAAGAAAGCAGAGAAGTAAGTGCTGGGGCCGCGGGAGAAACCACGCCGTGCAACCCCCCCCCCCCTGTAATGCATGGCTGCGGCTCAGCCAATCAGCAGCTGCTGGAGGCGGGACTTTCTCATGAAAACGATGAGATTATCAAACTGTAACTATAAAACGTGTAACTGCACCGTGTGATAAGGGAAGCGTGTCTGCGGGAGGTGTGTCCAACATTGTGTTTCTCCATGCTGAAGAAGGCAGAAAAACCATGAACTGACGACCGGGCCGGGACTAGCGACGTCTCGGTTCACAGAAGCGACCGTACAGCTGGTCACCCCAACAACAGACTTAATGATGGCCAAGGGGAAGCGGCGGATGGTCCACATGGAGGGCAGAGAGCTCATCAGAGAACATTATCCAATAATGACCTGGGAAGGGTTAATACATTGTGAAAGACTGCTTCTTCTCCGAGATAAATGGGAAAATCTGGAGAAATTCAGGAAAACGGCCAGATCTTACATGAGGGTCTCTGACGGACGACGCTACTCGGAGGGAGTAGATCCGTCGTAGGTGCCGGGGTTGCTCTACAGTGAGCAGCGGTAGCGAGCCGGCTTCAGGTCCCATGCTGGAAGCTAGCGAGTCAGCCAGAGGAAATGCCAAGCAGTCACTCTTCCCAAATACTCGTCGAGGCGCAGTACAGGTGAAGCAGGTTGGTTTATTTAGAACCGCACATACACTGTACATTTATACGGTACAGTCCCATTGTTCTTTCCCATGCCCGCCCCCAGACATCCCGGCACCAGTTTTTGCCACTGACTCTAGCCCGAGCCCTTTTCGTATCTTTAACATGGGCTTCCCCGGCCTCCAGCACCTGGCGCCAAACTGTCTGGCCCGCCCTGGGCTGTTCCTTGCCCGGGAAATTCCACCCCTGGAGTGCGAGCGCTGTTTCCGGTGCCGGATCTCCTCTGCAGCTGGGAAGCCTGACCTGAGTTTAGCGGCCGATTGAGGGGTGATCTGGGTGGCGCTCCCCTTTAGAACTCACCCCACAGCGGCACCATGTTCTCAGGGTCCTTCTGACCAAAAAGCACTCTGGTGGCATGTACAGGGGCTGAGCGGTGCAGGGTGAAAGGAATGTCGGCTGTGCTTGGTCTCGGCCGGTGGCTGCTGTATCAGGGTTGCGCTGGGCAGATAAACCACGATGGGTGGGCAAGGCAGGGGTGGCCAAGAACTCAATAAACCTTAGGATCACACAAGCATAAATTGTATAAACAAATTTTAACCTTGAACCAACAAACTTTTGTAGGTGCTAATAAATTGAAAGTGACGGCTGCTCTGTCACAAGCTCCGTAGCCATAGCCGCTCTGTTTTGGGACCGTTGGATGGAGAGGTTCCCGATGGCGCTTCCTCTTCAAACTCACCCCACACCAGGCAACCCTCCCTGGGGACTTAATGTCCAAAAAGCGCCCTGGTGGGGGCATAGGGGGCTCCAGGGCAGGCGGGTGAACAGGAGTAGAGTTTTGGCAGCTTGCCAGCGGTATTCGCGATGATCTGGGGAACCTCCTGCCTTACACAATGAGGCAAGCTGGGGGTAACATATTTTGTTTGTACAGTTGGCACTGGTACAAGCTGGAGACAAAGGAGAACGCGTTATTAATCAGCACAGGAGATATACACAGTGACTGATACATTGTAGCAAGCATGTTCTCTGTGGTTACTAGCAGGATCGGTGCAGGGGAAAAACATGATTAAATAGAAGTCTAGCAACAGTTTTACACTAAATCTAACAGTGAATTAATTCCTATAAATATAGGGTGAATGAAATTTCAACACAGGACTCGGAGGCGAGCATTTGCTTCGCTTTCTTTTATTATTTACTCTCGGCAGCAATGAAAAGGTTAACAATCCTTCGAAAACACCCCCCCCCCCAAAATCAGTGAGCATACACTATACAGTCCCACCCCACTGTCTCATGTGACCTAGTCCTGCCCGAGGACTGCCCGCCCTCTTTCTTGCTGCTGGCTCTCAGCAGGTAAGTATAGTTTTCAGTTTCTGTGTTTTTACTTGTGTTTTCATGTAAATTGCCCGTTTTCGCTCTTTCTGCTGGACACCGTCTCATCTCAAATCGCTGAGGTCGGTCTCCAGTGCGGCTCTCGGCGCCGGGACGCTCTGTCCCCGGCGCCGATCCGCTGGCTTTCCCCTGCGTGAGAATTTACTGCCTGGTTTCCCCCTGCGCTTCGTTCCCGGCGGATCGGGTTTCTCCTGCGCGCTGATTGCCGGCTTTCCCCTGTGTTATCACACTCCCTGCTCGCGGGCCCCCAGCTCCTTTGCCTCCACGTGGCTCCTTCCTCGCGCCGGCTGCTTCCCGCGGCCAGGTGCTGACTCCGCCCACTGCACGCTCCGCGCCATTTCCCCTGCGTTTTTTCTGCGGTGCACACGGAGGCAAGATTTCCCACTCTAGATCCTGCCAGACCCGCTCTGCCTGCGAAGATAGCTCCCTACACCCCTCCACTGCTGGTGAGGGAGCATCGGGAGCCTCTTCTACCTCCTCCCGCAGAAAATCTAGCAGTAGGTCCGCGGCCCGCTTTGCAGCCCTGGAATCCTCCCTCCGCTCCTCTATTGCCTCCACTCTGTCTGCTGCAGTGACTGACATGGGGGCCTTCTTCAGACAATCCATGGCAGACGCGGTGTCTGCAGTCCATGCATTCCCTCCTAACGAGATTGACTCTCCCAGACAGGCTGCAAGCCATGTGCCCCCCCCACCCCTTTTCCCACAGGCAATGTAAAACTCATTATACACGATGATGCAGACCCTGCAATTACTGGCACTATACGAGGGGCTAGCAGCCCCAGCACTGCCTGAACAGATCAGCGGGCATAGCTCCCGCAAAAGAGCCTCTGACCGCAGGGACGACCAAGTGGTTTATGATAGATGGGCCAAATACCGGTGCCCGCTCTCCAGAAAGGCCACATCAGGAATAGAGGATCCTGACAGTGGGGAGGATGAGGGGAATGACCCCATTGAACTTCACGCGCCTGATGATGACTCTGACCTCCTAGAGGTTGACCCCTTTGATTTGCCCCCACCACAAACAGGCGAAACTATTTATGACCCCATGGGCAACCCATTATTTAACCCTAAAGACATATCCCACCCAAACTCTACGGCTTGGCAACCCCAACCCCACGTGGAGAGATGAATGCGTCCACCCCAATGGACAAGACCACCCGCTCCAATATCAAGGCTGAATGCCCCAGACCCACCACCTCCTGGCAAAACCTGTCAAACCCCCGAGGTGGATGTGGAACTTCTAGATTTTATGGCAGAGAAAGGTTGGTCCCCAAAACTGGGTATCGATTTCGCCTTACACACCTGCCAGGATAAAGTCTTTGACATTGCAGGACCCTTGGTTCGGGTCTTTGATATTGTGGAAGGGGCTAAATTTGACCAATACCCCCCTTGATCACACCGAGATTGGTGGCTGGCTACAGAGGGCTCTCTCCCTCCTTGGAAACGCTAACTCAGCTTTGGCCGCGGAACACCGAAAGACAATTCTGCTTGACATGAATCCCAAATTGGCGAACATGGCAAAAACTGACCTGGGGACCCAGGCTCAGGGCAAACTCTTTGGGGAAAGATTCATCAAACGTTTGAATACGGATGTGGGGGCCTGCTCTGATCTAAAGAAGGTTGAGACCAACATTGCCAAAGTGTTCCCTGGACGGGTCTCTCACAGGGCTGGCAGAGGAAGGGGTCGCTCTGCCAGCCGCGCTGGATATCCCGGCTACTCTGGCCCCGCATTCCAAGAGAGAGTTGCTGAAGCCACTTCAGAATTGCGCTTCTTCCTTCCCGAGCCAGAGGTAACCGCGGTGCTCGCGCTTCCAGACGGTCTGCAGGTAAGACCATTTCAACTTATCTCCCCGTACAGGTGGGGGATCGCTTGGGTCATTTCCTACCCCGATGGCGCTGTCTCACCAACGACACTTAGGTTCTAGCCACTGTCACGGTATTTACGAGCAAATTCATGACCTTGCCAGCGCAATGCGCCCCCCCCCCCCTGCTCCGCTCCATTTTCCATTGGACCAGACGCTTCTGATCCAGGGGGAAAATCGAGATCTCTGAAAAGGTCCGATAGAACCAGCGTCGCCGTCTACACTAGCGTTCTGCAGCAACCTTTTTTTAGTGGCCAAAAAGGGCGGTTATAAACCTCCGCAAACTCAACTTATCAGTTGTCTACTGACATTTCAAAATGGAGGGCATACCTACACTTCAACACGTAATCATGCAAAATGACTGGATGGTCAAATTAGACCTGAAAGACGCGTACTTGTCGCTACCTGTCCACCTGTCCCATCGCGACTTCCTTCAGTTCCGCTGGGACGACAACCTCTGGCATTTCCCGTGTCTACCATTCGGTCTTTCAACCACTTCGTGGTGTTTCACGAAACTGAAACCGGTGGTTGCCTCCCTCCGCTTGAGGGGGGTTCGCCTGATGATCTTCCTAGACGATGTCCTCCTGATGTCTCAGACCACCCTACTGGACCATCTTTGGATGGTGGAACTATTCCAGGAATTGGGCTTCCTGATCAACGAAGAACAGTCTCTCCTGACTCCCACACGCAGGATCGAGTTTCTGGGTCTGTTAGTGGATTCTCGCACCCTACTCCTGTATCTTCCAGAGTCAAAGATGGTGACCATTCGGAAAGAAGCTTTCCTTCTCCTCCGTCGCTCGTCCACTACACTACGATCCCTGGCCCGGGTCATAGCCAAGCGAGCCACCGCCAGTAGTCCTATCATCCCGGCTCCACTGCACTATCGAGCCCTCCAACAGTTGAAGACCCATTCTCTCCGGGCGGGCCTGGATTATCCGGATGTAGTTGTCCTCCGATTCGTCCTGTCTGGACCTGACTTGGTGGCTACACCACATGGCGGAGTGGAACGGCAGAGCGATCTCGATTCCCACACCCGGAGGTGATCATGGACTCAGATGCCAGCAACCTCGGCTGGGGTGCCCACTGCGAGGGGATGGAAACGGGAGGTCGGTGGTTCACATCAACTCCCTGGAACTCGTCATTACGCTTTCCCGCCATTTGTGCTGATTACCAAAAGTGATAGCTCATGTCAGAGCTCAGATGGCAATGATTGTCCTCGTGACCGCTGCTCGGCGATTGCTGCGGGTCATGTGGATTTCGCTGGCACCTCGGTGAGCCAACACCCTCTGGTTTGTCGATTTTGTTACGTGGGGCTCGTTATGCGAGGGCCCCCTATGCCCCGTTATTCCACAACTTGGTACGTTTCTGTGGTCCTCCCGTTTCCTGCAGGACTCTTAACAAGGACCTTTTTCCTTCGACAGTTCTCTGTGAAGTTGGTGCTCATTCTGTGCCTGTTTTTCCTGCAAACGGGTTGGGGATGTTCGCGCCTTAGACTTCCCTGCACGCTCCTTCCGTCACGATGGGGTCTATTTTGACGTCTCTCGACGCACCAAGACTTCCATTAAGTCGTTTTTTTTTTTTTTCCCGGTGCTTCCTGATCACCCTTTGTTATGCCCGGTGGAATGTCTCCGAGTACGAGGCTCGTTCCTCACCCTTTTGCTCTGAGTCGGTGTTTCCCCTAATTTTTGTCTTTTTGTGCCCCTCATGCCCCAGTGTCCTCTGGGACGTTGGCCTGCTAGGTCCGGTGGTTGCTTGATTTGGCGGGCATCGACGTTTCGGGGCTCATTCTGTCAGGGGGTGCTATGGCCTCTTCGGCTGTTGTGGCTGGGGGCCGTTTGCAAGACATCATGAAATCGGCCGATTTGGTCTAGGGAATCTACGGGCCGGATTTTCTAGGTGTGGCATGTTCCGCATTGGACGGCTTCGGCAGTTAACCAGCTTTGAACTAGCAAATGCTCGCCTCCGAGTCCTGTGTTATTAAAATCAAAACTTTCCGTCAGGAAAATTTAATAATTTCAACACAGGACTCGGAGGCGAGCATTTCCCACCCTCTTTGTTGTTGTTCTGTCACTGTATTAAACCGATTTCTGCACCTGCATCACGGTATATGCGCCTGTCGCGGCTTTGTCACTGAGGATTGCGTTACTGCTTCCGCGTCATGTCCTCTTTCCTCATGCCGGATATTTGCAGCCAGTTGCGGCTCCGTGATTAATTCTCTCTCGTGTTTGCGTTTTCTTTCAGCCTACTGAAGGATTTCCATCTTTTTGGCTGAAGCCTCCTGTTCACGGGTTTGTCCGGTCTTCCAGTTGATCCGGACCTGGTTCCTGTTTTTGATCTATGTCACATGAGACAGTGGGGTGGGACTGTATAGTGTATGCTCACTGCTGGGGGGGGGGGGGGTTTCTAAGGATTGTTAACCTTTTCATTGCTGCTGAGAGTAAATGATAAAATAAAGAGAAGCAAATGCTCGCCTCCGAGTCCTTATTAAAATCAAAACTTTCCATCATGAAATAGGAAAATTTTATAATTAAACTAAATAAATCCGTTACAGTCTCAACGGTCAAACGTGATGGAAGTCTGGACCACCAGGTCACTGCTCTACAATCACGGAAAGACGACTCGATCCGGCTCAGAAGACGCCACCAGCGAGTGTCCTTGAGCAAAACACGATATGGACACCCCTACATCTCACAGATTGTAAGTTCTTGAACAGGGACCCCCTGAATCAGGCCGTATCATCCATGTGTGATATTCCAACGTATTAACCCCTTGTACACTGATCTTGTAAAGCGCTGCGGAATATGTGGCGCTATATAAATGGATTCCTGAGGATCCCTGGCCAGCGCAGAGACAAGTGCGCCTGGAAGCTCAGAGACCCCCGGCTCGTGTGACATCACAAGCCCTGCAGCTACTGGAGCCGCAATAAAGGGTCCTTCAACCAAAGGACACGTCACCACCACGGGAGGAGCAGAGCACAAAGTCCTCAAAGAATGTAAAGCAGGGGGTAAGGGGTGCGGACTCCCTGAGAGGCTGATGGGACGCGCGCTGGAAAAGCCTCGCGCACGTCTCCAGAGACCACACCACATCGAGCACCTGTCTGAAAGTGTGAGGAGATGGGACCATGTGCTGCAGCAAGACCAGAGGCGCGTTCAGTTGCTCAGCCGCTGCAAGTGCTAAGTTAGCAACTTGCCACTGAACGCCGTTCTGCCACTCAGCACTGCTAACTTAGCACTTGCAGTGACCCGAGGAGATGCTGCGAGTAGCTGAGTGTGACCTATTAAAGATGGCCGCCGCCATGGCCGCCGCCATGAAGCAAGTAACAATTCCGTACAGCAAGATGGCCGCCGCCATGAAGCAAGTAATAATTCCGTACAGCAAGATGGCCGCCGCCATGAAGCAAGTAACCATTCCGTACAGCAAGATGGCCGCCGCCATGAAGCAAGTAACAATTCCGTACAGCAAGATGGCCGCCGCCATGAAGCAAGTAACCATTCCGTACAGCAAGATGGCCGCCGCCATGAAGCAAGTAACAATTCCGTACAGCAATGTTAATTTTGAGGTTTATTATTTCCCCTGCAGACATATATTACAGCTCAATTCTATTGTTTCAGGAGTAAACATAACGTTTATTCAATAAAAGCTATTATTAGTGGTGTGCGCAAACATAACGGATTGTGCCGACTGCTTCTCTTTATCATATATACCTCAGAGTCCTAAGAAAAACAATCTGAATCTTTCATTAAGAAATCGGCCATTTTGCTTCGAAATTCGCATCCAAAGCGTTCAGTGACACTGCTGCAGCAAACTGAATTGCTGCACTGCAGCAATTCAGCAGCTGCTGAGGAATTGAACGGGGCTCAGAGGTGAGGGCGTCTGAATACAATGGGGAACTAACAGAATGCCGCAGAGCCCCAATGCAGAGCCCCAATGCAGAGCCCCAATGCAGGGCCCCAATGCAGGGCCCCAATGCAGGGCCCCAATGCAGGGCCCCAATGCAGAGCCACAATGCAGAGCCCCAATGCAGAGCCCCAATGCAGGGCCCCAATGCAGGGCCCCAATGCAGAGCCACAATGCAGGGCCCCAATGCAGAGCCCCAATGCAGGGCCCCAATGCAGGGCCCCAATGCAGGGCCCCAATGCAGAGCCCCAATGCAGGGCCCCAATGCAGAGCCCCAATGCAGAGCCACATGCAGGGCCCCAATGCAGGGCCCAATGCAGAGCCCCAATGCAGAGCCACAATGCAGGGCCCCAATGCAGGGCCCCAATGCAGGGCCCCAATGCAGAGCCCCAATGCAGGGCCCCAATGCAGGGCCCCAATGCAGAGCCACAATGCAGGGCCCCAATGCAGGGCCACAATGCAGGGCCACAATGCAGGGCCACAATGCAGGGCCACAATGCAGAGCCACAAGCCTTTGTGTCCATTCGGCCTTTGTGTAGTTTTGCACTGAGCATCAGAACTGGAATTACTTTATATCAGAGGATGCTGGGGGTTACTGGCCATTGTCTACACCCCCTAATGTAACGGGCTGCCCGTGCCACTGTCTGCACCCCCTAATGTAACGGGCTGCGCGTGCCACTGTCTGCACCCCCTAATGTAACGGGCTGCGCGCACCACTGTCTGCACCCCCTAATGTAACGGGCTGCGCGCGCCACTGTCTGCACCCCCTAATGTAACGGACTGCGCTGTTTGCAATGTGTTAAAGGGCGGCCGCTTGTTGTCTTACCTCGCTCTCTCCCAGAGCTCCACATGCGGGTTTCCTCGGGAGGGTAATAAAGCGATGAGCCATGTGGTGGGCGGAGCAGCTCTTCATTGGACGGCTCTGAACAAGGAAACAGAATCCCACATGCGCCTCGCAGTGACAGTGGTGGTTGGGAACATGCGGGGAAACTGCCGGCCACTCATCAAGCAAAAAATGTCGCCCGTTGCAGTTGGGCGCGTTCTTAAAGCCCTGGATATATATGTATCAGAGAAAGTGCATCTCATAATCGGGGGTGTGGAATAAGCAGGGGTGTGGAAATGTAAAAACCTCTACTTGTCCTGATAAGAAAATAATTTCAACAAAATAGTGTTTAAATAGGTTTATTCATAGCAGCGAAAGAAAGCGAGTCGGGTGACGGCGCAATTAGTGATTCGAAGAGGGTAAGGAAGCAAAATGAATGAAGACGATCGCCAATACCTCCACACGTCGTCACCATAAGGAAAGCGGGAGGGCGTGGCGCTTCCCAGTGTTCCAGAGGCAGAGTATTTTTTACTTTCCGTTCGCTTTATAAGCAGCTCTGTGTGTTCTCAGCAGGAGTTATACCTTAGTACAAAACATAGACAAAGCGTAATACAGTTAATTTTTAACATATATAATCGGTGGACTATAGAGCTCACACTCTAAAGAGCCCAGCCTGGCTCTAGTGTATGCACATATGGGTTGATTTGGTATGGCCCACCCACTGGCCGCAATCGGCAGTTCCGTCTTCATATACCTCAAAATATAAGGAATAAAGATTTAGCGCATAACGTGATAATAATGCTTTAAAGTGTATGTGGATTAAAACCACTCACGTGTTTCAGAGCCTGTCTAGGCTCTCTTTATTGCGCCCAGGAGTTTGTTCGTTGGGCCCAACTCCTCAGGAAAGCCTCTCGAGCAAATGGAAAGAGGCGTCTCCAAAGGTTAGATAAATCAGGATTTATTTCCAAATAAATGGTCAAAAGACATAAAAAATAGTAAAAACAAACAAATGGGTAGCGAGCGCGTTTCACCTGCGCGATCTACGCTCTGCGGCTTCCTCAGCGCTAATGATCATAAAAGCGCTGTGGCTTTCTTACATTCTAAAAAGTCTTGATTGGCCAATCCGGACGCTGCGTCCCTGAAGGAGGGGCTGTTCAATCACAGTATCGGATATCTCCTTGTTGTGAGTCCATTCCTTCAACGAGGCGTTAAACCTATAAAACTTTCAAAAGGCGCTAATTGTCTCGCTATTTTCCAGAGACTTAAATCCTTTATAAATAAGAACAGAAAAAACGGTCTCAAATTATGTCTGCGAATTGCGCGTTCTAAATTCTGGCAAATTTTTGTTTTCTCTTCTTTTCTTTTTTTCCCATGTTTCTTTCAGCCTTCACTGGTTTTGTGTTTTTTTTCTTCATTCTATGTTGTATGATCTCCTCTCTGCTGTTTTATTATGGGCCCAAGATCCCTCATGCGTTTATTTTCCCATTTCGAACATACCATTCACTCTCAGTGTTTACGACATTTAATACCCCCCCCCCCCCCTCATGTGACACTTAATGTCCTAATGTCCAATTCTAGGAACTGATTAGTAGCTTCCAGACCTGAGGAAGAGACGCTCGAAGCTCGTCTTTTAAATGTTACATTAGTCCAATAAAAAAAGTATCACTACAGACTGCTATACTCGTGATTTTTATATATATATATTATACACACACAGCCACACACTTCAAAACTCAGTATGTATATACACTGAGGGCTGCAATGTGTGTAAAATAATTCTATATAATATATATATATACACACACGAACGTTTCAGACCTCAGAGCAGACAGGGGGCAGCTTTCTGATCGCTCTAACGGCATTCAGACAGGCCCCTGCAGCTGACCGCGTTCATAGTTACCTTCCACGAATGCCGCCTGCACAGTCTTCCAGCGGCCGCTCGTTGAGAAGCCCCCAGGCGTGATTTCGGGAGCTCCAGAGATCTTGCATGATCACACCTGGGGGCTTCTCAACGAGCAGCCGCTGGAAGACGGTGTAGGCAGCTTTCGTGGAAGGTAACTATGAATGCCGTTAGAGCGTTCAGACAGCCGCCCCAGCCCCTCGGATGCCGGTAAGCCAGCTCAATGCTGGCTTCCGGTATCGGGGCATCCCTAGAATTAGACTGCATTTTAAAAAAAAAAAACTACTTGTCCGGCTCCCGGATCTTGATGTGTCGGGCGATATTTCCACACCCCTGATAATAAATACCTCGACAGATGTTTTCAAAGGACGTCACAAGGGGGAGACGAGCAGGGGGAGACAAGAAGGCTTCTTTTCTTTGACTCTTTTACAAAATAAAATTGTCAATATAATTATGCAGGGTTGCACAGGACCCACATATTCATTTAGAATGGCACCGCTTAAAGGAAAGAACGAACATCTGGGAAAAGCATTTCAGAACAATATACTGCGACAGCATGTGAAGGAGTCCGTATAACAGGAAACGGGGGCAATCTGAAAGTGTTACAGAACAATATACTGCGACAGCATGTGAAGGAGTCCGTATAACAGGAAACGGGGGCAATCTGAAAGTGTTACAGAAGAACAATATACTGCGACAGCATGTGAAGGAGTCCGTATAACAGGAAACGGGGGCAATCTGAAAGTGTTACAGAAGAAAAAAGTACTGTGTACAACACCCAGCATAGGGATCGGGAAGGGGGGGAGGTGAGTTTGCATAGGCCAAAATTGTGCCTACCTTGGCGGCATTCCAAGCGACCAGAAGACCACAAGGGGGGGCCAAGAGTGGTAGGCGGCACCAGGCCTGGGCACTGGGGGGGGGACAAGCTGTGCGCCAGGCCACTGTTGCATCCTCGATGACCCAAATAAATAATAATAATAATAATAAATTAAAAGGGGGGGGGGGGAGACGACAAACAGACTAAAGAACACGGAGTTCCCAGCAGACAATATCCGCCTAAATATCACACAAAAGTGAAAATCGAGGGGGAGGGACTCACAAGGCTCCGAAATAAGTGACATCAAGTGGTGAATGTAGGAAAAGGTTCTCCGCGGGGGAAAAGCACATCTTGAAAAAGTGAAAAAATGTGCAGAACAAGCACAGAAAATAGCGTGCCGGAGGGCAAAAACCACTTCGGGACAGTCCATGTCAGCCAGTATCTAACAAATAGGCAGGGTGGTCAGACTCGCCAGGCGCGTCACTGCAACCAGGGTCTGCAACCCACCAGTGGACCCCCCCCCACCCAGGCACAACTCCTCCAGATTCACCGGCAGCCCGAGGGGAGACTCCGCCGCCAGCGCAGCAA
Source organism: Leptobrachium leishanense (assembly GCA_009667805.1). NCBI lineage: Eukaryota > Metazoa > Chordata > Amphibia > Anura > Megophryidae > Leptobrachium > Leptobrachium leishanense. The sequence continues at coordinate 20,276,600 of CM019073.1, forward strand.
GCCCGCCCTGTTTCTCCGACTGGTACAGCCCCGCTGCAGGGTGCAGACGCTACGCCCAGAGGCAGGGCATCCGCCGGTCGCCCAGTGCCCCAATTGCCTCCAGCACTGCGCACCACTTCGTCCCTGGTCCGCGGATCCTCTGCAGCATCGTGCGCCCAAATCATCTGACTTTGTGCAGCTCGCATCGACGGCCTCAGCAGCTGATCGGCAGTCTGTAGGTTCCGGTTGGGAGGGGACTCCATCAGCGCTCCGCGGGGCCCATCCTCCCCACCAGATCCCCCAGGTTGCCGCACCTCGTCCACTTCACTCTCCCGTGCAGCATCTTCTACCATCCTGCCGGTCTCGTCAATCCGCTGTGCCTCACCATCACGTTGCTCCGGGGTTTCGTCCTCCACCACGGGGACTTCAGCCACGTGGCCGGCTGAGGATCTGTCCGCCGGCGCCATGCACCACGCATGAGCAGGCGCTCATCATCTGCCCCGGGCAGCAACTCCAGACAGGCTTTGAGTTCCTCCAGGACGGCTTCCATGTTTCTGGCGGGGGAAGGGTGAACCAGCCGCCGCCGGTCCACGCTCCTCACCACAATCTTCGCTGTAGGGACAGCCTCAGGGGACAGGGGCCTCCATCCCCACGGCTCGCCGCAGCTGTGTTCCCAGGTATGTAGGACGCAGGTGGATCGGGTTGTGCTGGGGCCTAGGCCCCAAGATGGCTGACGACAGAGCAGGCCCGGCAGGGACCAGAGACCCAAAACAGCTCGTCTCTGGTCCGGAGGGGAGACTAAACGGGCTCTGGACAGCGCAGCTCCGGTGGCCAGCCATGGTGATACCTCAAATTAAGAAAAATGTCTTGTAACAGTCAGCTGGAGGTCCCCAAAAGCGGCAGAAGTGTGGAGCTCCACCAAGACACGTCTGCCTCCGCTGGTAGCTGGCCACGCCCCCTGACGAGAAGGCTTTTAAACTCTCATCATAGGTAGCCTGGAGAACACAATACACCCCCTGCAGCCTTATCTAAACATTCCCTCCTCCATCTCATTAACTGTTTTTATACTGTAGATTAAATAATCAAGAGCCGCAATGCTTTTGGTAAATATTGTATCATGGGAAAAATCAAGAAAATGGAACCTGGTGATTTAAAAAAAATATCTATTTTTCCTTTTTACATAAATTACTTCGAAGAAGAAAAAAAACGTGTGATTTTATAATGTATTTTATAAGGTGCTTTATAATGTGTTTAGTGGGTCTTTTTGTAAGATGTTTTACAAGGTGTTTTATAATGTGTTTTATAAGGTATAAGTACTTGGAACTGTAACTTTATTTCTGTAACACTCAATGTTCTTGAATCCAGGACATACTGAAAACGAGAGAAATCTCAATGTATCCTTCCTGGGAAAATCCTTTATAAATAAATACATAAATACATAAGGTGTCATGTGTTTCAGTGAGTGTTTTTGTAAGGTTTTTTAAAAGTTGTTTTAGTGAGTGTTTTACAAGGTGTTTTAAAAGGTGCTTTATAAGGTGTTTTATAGGGTGTTATGTGTTTTATAAGGTGTTTTATAGGGTGTTATGTGTTTTATAAGGTGTTTTATAGGGTGTTATGTGTTTTATAAGGTGTTTTATAGGGTGTTTTATAGGGTGTTATGTGTTTTATAAGGTGTTTTATAGGGTGTTATGTGTTTTATAAGGTGTTTTATAGGGTGTTTTATAGGGTGTTATGTGTTTTATAAGGTGTTTTATAGGGTGTTATGTGTTTTATAGGGTGTTATGTGTTTTATGTGTTTTATAGGGTGTTATGTGTTTTATAAGGTGTTTTATAGGGTGTTATGTGTTTTATAAGGTTTTATAGGGTGTTATGTGTTTTATAAGGTGTTATGGGTGTTATAAGGTGTTTTATAGGGTGTTATGTGTTTTTATAAGGTGTTTTAGTGGGTCTTTTATAAGGTGCTTTATAGGGTGTTAAGTGTTTTTATATTGTTTTATAAGGTGTTTTGTGTTTTATAAGTAGGGTTGCACCGATAACGATACGAGTATCGGTGCCGATACCGGGTACTGCAGGAGTACTTGGTACTCGTGCAGTACCCCGATATTTTTTTCCGATACCGGAAGCCGGCATTGAGCCGGCTTGCCGGTATCCGAGGGGCTGCGGCGGCTGTTCGAATGCTCTATCTGCATTCAGACAGGCCCTGCAGCTGCTCTCCGCATTGTTTATACTTACCTTCCTTTAGCGACGCCGGGAAAGTCTTCTCGCGTGCTCCTTGGAAGGTCCCCAGCCGCGACAACGTGGTACCATGTGATCGCGGCTGGGGTCCTTCCAACGAGCGCACGCTCGGAAACTTTCCCGGCGTCGCTCAGGAAGGTAAGTATAAACAAAGTGAGGAGAGCAGCTGCAGGGCCTGTCCGAATGCAGATAGAGCATTCAGACAGGCCCTGCAGCTGCTCTCAGCTCATACTTACCTTCCTTTAGCGATGCCGGGAAAGTTTCTGCGCGTGCGCTCGTTGGAAGGACCCCAGCCGCGATCACATGGTACCACGGGGTCGCGGCTGGGGACCTTCCAAGGAGCGCGCGCGCGCGAAGACTTTACCGGCGTCGCTAAAGGAAGGTAAGTATGAGCGGAGAGTGAGCTGGGGGGGCAGTATATCCATGAGCTGGGGGGGCAGTATATCCGCGTGCTGGGGGGCAGTATATCCATGAGCTGGGGGGGCATTATCCATGAGCTTGGGGGGCAGTATATCCATGAGCTGGGGGGGCATTATCCATGAGCTGGGGGGGCATTATCCATGAGCTGGGGGGGCAGTATATCCGCGTGCTGGGGGGCAGTATATCCGCGTGCTGGGGGGCAGTATATCCATGAGCTGGGGGGGCATTATCCATGAGCTGGGGGGGCATTATCCATGAGCTGGGGGGGCATTATCCATGAGCTGGGGGGGCATTATCCATGAGCTGGGGGGGCATATCCATGAGACCTGGGGGCTTTATATGAGGTCTGTTCTTATTGGAAAGCGGTCACATGACATAAAATAAAAGTATCTGTACTCGGTATCGGTGAGTACTTGAACAAAAGTATCTGTACTCGTACTCAGTCTTAAAAAAGTGGTATCGGTGCATCCCTATGCTTTATAATGTGTTTTATAAGGTGCTTTTATTTGTAATGTAGTTCCAGTTTGTTATTTTCCCTTTTTAAAATGTCACGTTTGAGAATCTCCCAGATGTCTGTGCAGCAGGGGATGATGGGGTTTGTAGTTCGGGTTGATGTAGACACGTTGCACATTTGCAGAGTTTTTCGTTGGTGGATTTAATGTGTTTTTGTTTGCAGTGAGCCGCGTATCGTCACCAGGATCTTTCACTGCTGTGCGTGGAACGGCGGCGTCTTCTGGGTATGTGCATCTTCTCATGTTGTCACAGGATTTGCTGAATGTTGCCCCTCCCCCCATCCTGTACTGGCAGTGTGCAGGTCCAATATCCCAAAATTCCTCCCCTGAGGAGCCCCTTCCTGCCAGGGCCTCTGTGGGGTACACCCATATGTCACAGCAGGTACATCAAGCCGGAGCGGCGTAGGCCGGTTTTCCCGATGAGCCGTGGTGGTGTGTGGATGTTTGGGGTACGTGGGGGTGTGTGGATGTTTGCTGTGCTGTGTTTTGGGGTACATGGTGGTTTATGGTGGTTTGGGGTACATGGTGGTGTGTGGATGTTTGGGGTACATGGTGGTGTGTGGTGGTTTGGGGTATATGGTGGTGTGGATGTTTGGGGTACATGGTGGTGTGTGGATGTTTGGGGTACATGGTGGTGTGTGGATGTTTGGGGTACATGGTGGTGTGTGGTGGTTTGGGGTATATGGTGGTGTGTGGATGTTTGGGGTACATGGTGGTTTGGGGTACATGGTGGTGTGTGGATGTTTGGGGTACATGGTGGTGGGTGGTGGTTTGGGGTATATGGTGGTGTGTGGATGTTTGGGGTATATGGTGGTGTGTGGATGTTTGGGGTATATGGTGGTGGGTGGTGGTTTGGGGTATATGGTGGTGTGTGGATGTTTGGGGTATATGGTGGTGTGTGGATGTTTGGGGTATATGGTGGTTTGGGGTATATGGTGGTGTGTGGATGTTTGGGGTACATGGTGGTTTGGGGTACATGGTGGTGTGTGGATGTTTGGGGTACATGGTGGTGGGTGGTGGTTTGGGGTATATGGTGGTGTGTGGATGTTTGGGGTATATGGTGGTGTGTGGATGTTTGGGGTACATGGTGGTGGGTGGTGGTTTGGGGTATATGGTGGTGTGTGGATGTTTGGGGTATATGGTGGTGTGTGTGATGTTTGGGGTACATGGTGGTTTGGGGTATATGGTGTGTGTGGATGTTTGGGGTACATGGTGGTTTGGGGTACATGGTGGTGTGTGGATGTTTGGGGTACATGGTGGTGGGTGGTGGTTTGGGGTATATGGTGGTGTGTGGATGTTTGGGGTACATGGTGGTTTGGGGTACATGGTGGTGTGTGGATGTTTGGGGTACATGGTGGTATGTGAATGTTAGCCGTGCTGTGTTTTGGGGTATGTGGTGGTGTGTGTACGTTTTGGGGTATAGTGAAAAAAGGAAATCCCCACCACACAGAGAAGGCAACAATCACCCCACCCCAAAGCAACAATTATCTCTGGGCTGGGCGCCCCTAAGTAGGATTAAACCTGGTATAGAATGGAAAAGGCCAACGAGAGATAAAGTCTCAGAACTGATGGGAGCGCTGAATAAAACGTAACGAGAGATGGGAGCGCTGAATAAAACGTAACGAGAGATGGGAGCGCTGAATAAAACGTAACGAGAGATGGGAGCGCTGAATAAAACGTAACGAGAGATGGGAGCGCTGAATAAAACGTAACGAGAGATGGGAGCGCTGAATAAAACGTAACGAGAGATGGGAGCGCTGAATAAGGCTAGGGACAGATGAGCGCATTTTCTGCGGCCACCGTCAAAATGTACGTCGATGCGTGCGCACGCATTTTTTCACGGAATACGCTTAAGTGGTCAGACGATGCGCAATTCTGGACGTATTTCATGACGATGGGGTAAAAAGAAGTCTAGGGAAATCCGGCTGTTTGAACGTTATGTAGGCCGCACACTAGCAGCGTCTGACATCTCCTAATCACGCACACACGCTGCTATGCGGCCGCAGCGCACTTTGTACGTCAGTAGCAGCGGTTTCACGTTCTGATAAAATGCGTTCATTTTCCACTTGCGTTGCGCGGCCGGACTTTTGTGCGACCGTACTTCGTATATTGGCTGTCATTGCCCGTCATCTGCTGCTAGTGCGGCCGTGATTATGTGCGCCAGAACGCGCGTTCGCACTGCCTCAGTCTGACCCTAGCCTTAAACGTAACGGTGGTGTGTGGATGTTTGGGTATGTGATGTTTGGGTATGGGGTGTTGGTGTGTGAATGGGGTATGGGGTGGTGTGTGAATGGGGTACGGGGTGGTGGTGTGTGGATGTTTTGGGTACGTGGTGGTGTGCGGATGTTTTGGGTACGGGGTGGTGTGTGGATGTTTTGGGTACGGGGTGGTGGTGTGTGGATGTTTTGGGTACGGGGTGGTGGTGTGTGGATGTTTTGGGTACGGGGGTGGTGGTGTGTGGATGTTTTGGGTACGGGGTGGTGGTGTGTGGATGTTTTGGGTACGGGGTGATGGTGGTGGTGGTGTTTGGATGTTTTGGGTACGGGGTGGTGGTGTGTGGATGTTTTGGGTACAGGGTGGTGGTGTGTGGATGTTTTGGGTACAGGGTGGTGGTGTGTGGATGTTTTGGGTACAGGGTGGTGGTGGTGTGTGGATGTTTGGGGTACGGGGTGGTGCGTGAATGTTTGGGGTACAGGGTGGTGGTGTGTGGATGTTTTGGGTTCGGGGTGGTGGTGGTGTGTGGATGTTTGGGGTACTGGGTGGTGTGTGAATGTTTGGGGTACAGGGTGGTGGTGTGTGGATATTGGGGTACGGGTGGTGGTGGTGTGGATGTTTTGGGTACGGGGTGGTGGTGTGTGGATGTTTTGGGTATGTGGTGGTGTGTGAATGTTTTGGGTACGGGGTGGTGGTGGTGGTGTGTGGATGTTTGGGTACGTGGTGTGGGTGTGTGTGGATGTTTTTGGGTACGGGTGGTGGTGTGTGGATGTTTTGGGTACGGGGTGGTGGTGTGTGGATGTTTTGGGTACAGGGTGGTGGTGTGTGGATGTTTTGGGTACAGGGTGTGTGTGTGTGGATGTTTTGGGTACGGGTGGTGGTGTGTGGATGTTTTGGGTACAGGGTGGTGGTGGTGTGGATGTTTTGGGTACAGGGTGGTGGTGTGTGGATGTTTTGGGGTACGGTGGTGGTGTGTGAATGGGGTATGGGTGGTGTGTGAATGGGGTACGGGGTGGTGTGTGGATGTTTGGGGTACGGGTGGTGTGTGGATGTTTGGGTACGGGGTGGTGGTGTGTGGATGTTTTGGGTACGGGTGGTGGTGGTGTGGATGTTTTTGGGTACGGGGTGATGGTGGTGTGTGGATGTTTTGGGTACAGGGTGGTGGTGTGTGGATGTTTTGGGTACAGGGTGTGGTGTGTGGATGTTTGGGGTACAGGGTGGTGGTGGTGTGTGTGGATGTTGGGGTACGGGGGTGGTGCGTGAATGTTTGGGGTACAGGGTGGTGGGTGTGGATGTTTTGGGTACGGGGTGGTGGTGGTGGTGGATGTTTGGGGTACTGGGTGGTGTGTGAATGTTTGGGGTACAGGGTGGTGGTGTGTGGATATTGGGGTACGGGTGGTGGTGGTGTGGATGTTTTGGTACGGGGGTGGTGGTGTGTGGATGTTTTGGGTATGTGGTGGTGTGTGAATGTTTTGGGTACGTGGTGGTGGTGGTGTGTGGATGTTTTGGGTACGTGGTGGTGGTGTGTGGATGTTTTGGGTACGGGGTGGTGGTGTGTGGATGTTTTGGGTACGGGGTGGTTGTGTGGATGTTTTGGGTACGGGGTGGTGGTGTGTGGATGTTTTGGGTACAGGGTGGTGGTGTGTGGATGTTTTGGGTACAGGGTGGTGGTGTGTGGATGTTTGGGTACGGGTGTGGTGGTGGGTGGTGTGTGAATGGGGTACGGGGTGGTGTGTGAATGGGGTACGGGGTGGTGTGTGAATGGGGTACGGGGTGGTGTGTGGATTTTGGGTACGGGGTGGTGGTGTGTGGATGTTTGGGGTACGGGGTGGTGGTGGTGTGTGGATGTTTGGGTACGGGGTGTGGTGGTGTGTGGAGTGTTTGGGTACGGGGTGGTGGTGGTGTGTGAATGTTTTGGGACGTGGGTGGGTGGTGGTGTGTGGATATTTTGGGTGCGGGGTGGTGTGGGATGTTTGGGGTACGGTGGGGGTACGGGTGGTGGTGGTGTGTGGATGTTTTGGGTACGGGGTGGTGGTGGTGTGTGTGGATGTTTGGGGTACGGGGTGGTGGTGGTGTGTGTGGATGTTTGGGGTACGGGGTGGTGGTGGTGTGTGGATGTTTTGGGTACGGGGTGGTGGTGGTGGTGTGTGGATGTTTGGGGTACGGGGTGGTGGTGGTGTGTGGATGTTTTGGGTACGGGGTGGTGGTGGTGTGTGGATGTTTTGGGTACGGGGTGGTGGTGGTGTGTGGATGTTTTGGGTACGGGGTGGTGGTGGTGGTGTGTGGATGTTTTGGGTACGGGGTGGTGGTGTGTGGATGTTTTGGGTACAGGGTGGTGGTGTGTGGATGTTTTGGGTACAGGGTGGTGGTGTGTGGATGTTTTGGGTACAGGGTGGTGGTGTGTGGATGGGGTACGGGGTGGTGTGTGAATGGGGTACGGGGTGGTGTGTGGATGTTTGGGGTACGGGGTGGTGTGTGGATGTTTGGGGTACGGGGTGGTGGTGTGTGGATGTTTTGGGTACGGGGTGGTGGTGGTGTGTGGATGTTTTGGGTACGGGGGGGTGGTGGTGTGTGGAGGTTTTGGGTACGGGTGGTGGTGGTGTGTGGATGTTTGGGTACGGGGTGGTGGTGGTGTGGTGTGTGGATGTTTTGGGTACGGGGTGGTTGGTGTGTGGTGTTTTGGGTACGGGGTGTGGTGTGTGGATGTTTTGGGTACGGGGTGTGGTGGTGTGTGAATGTTTTGGGTACGTGGTGGTGGTGTGTGGATATTTTGGGTGCGGGGTGGTGTGTGGATGTTTGGGGTGCGGGGTGGTGTGTGGATGTTTGGGGTGCGGGGTGGTGTGTGGATGTTTGGGGCCGGGTGGTGGTGGTGTGTGGATGTTTTGGGTACGGGCGGGGTGGTGGTGGTGTGTGGATGTTTGGGGTACGGGGTGGTGTGGTGTGTGGATGTTTGGGGTACGGGGTGGTGGTGGTGTGTGGATGTTTTGGGTACGGGGTGGTGGTGGTGGTGTGTGGATGTTTGGGGTACGGGGGTGGTGGTGGTGTGTGGATGTTTGGGGTACGGGGTGGTGGTGGTGTGTGGATGTTTTGGTACGGGTTGGTGGTGGGGTGGTGGTTGTGGATGTTTTGGGTACGGGGGTGGTGGTTGTGTGTGGATGTTGGGGTACGGGGTGGTTGGTGGTGTGGGATGTTTTGGGTACGGGGGTGTGTGGTGGTGTGTGGATGTTTTGGGTACGGGGTGGTGGTGGTGGTGTGTGGATGTTTTGGGTGGGTGGTGGTGGTGGTGTGTGGATGTTTTGGGTACGGGGTGGTGGTGGTGTGTGGATGTTTTGGGTACGTGGTGGTGGTGGTGTGTGGATGTTTTGGGTACGTGGTGGGTGGTGTTGTGGATGTTTTGGGTACGTGGTGGTGGTGTGTGGATGTTTTGGGTATGTGGTGGTGGTGTTGGATGTTTTGGGTACGGGGGTGGTGGTGGTGGATGTTGGGTACAGGGTGGTGGTGGTGGTGGTGGTGTGTGGATGTTTTGGGTACGTGGTGGTGTGTGGATGTTTTGGGTGGGGTGGTTGGTGGTGTGTGGATGTTTTGGGTACGGGTGGTGGTGGTGTGTGGATTTTTTGGGTACGTTGGTGGTGGTGTGTGTGGAGTTTTGGGTACGTGGTGGTGTGTGGATGTTTTGGGTACGGGGTGGTGGTGGTGGTGGTGTGTGAATGTTTTGGGTACGCGGTGTGGTGGTGGTGGTGTGTGAATGTTTTGGGTTACGGGGTGGTGGTGGTGGTGTGTGAATGTTTTGGGTACGGGGTGGTGGTGGTGTGTGGATGTTTTGGGTACGGGTGGTGGTGGTGTGTGGATGTTTTGGGTACGGGGTGGTGGTGGTGTGTGGATTTTGGGTACGGGGTGGTGGTGGTGGTGGTGGTGTGTGGATGTTTTGGGTACGGGGTGGTGGTGGTGTGTGGATGTTTTGGGTACGGGGTGGGTGGTGTGTGGATGTTTTGGGTACGGGGTGGTGGTGGTGTGTGGATGTTTTGGGTACGGGTGGTGGTGTGTGGATGTTTTGGGTACGGGGTGGTGGTGGTGTGTGAATGTTTTGGGTACGTGGTGGTGGTGTGTGGATATTTTGGGTGCGGGGTGGATGTTTGGGGTGCGGGGTGGTGTGTGGATGTTTGGGGTACGGGGTGGTGGTGGTGTGTGGATGTTTTGGGTACGGGGTGGTGGTGGTGGTGTGTGGATGTTTGGGGTACGGGGTGGTGGTGGTGTGTGGATGTTTTGGGTACGGGGTGGTGGTGGTGTGTGGATGTTTTGGGTACGGGGTGGTGGTGGTGGTGTGTGGATGTTTTGGGTACGGGTGGTGGTGGTGGTGGTGTGTGGATGTTTTGGGTACGGGGTGGTGGTGGTGGTGTGTGGATGTTTTGGGTACGGGGTGGTGTGTCCTGACCTCTCTCTGTTCCTCTGCAGCTCAGTCTCTTCCTGTTTTACCGGATGATTATTCCGCTTCTCCAGGTTTTCACCGCGTGGATTATTGGTGAGTTTCCTCCTCTCTCACAGCGGATAGGGGGCACCATGTGGGGGAGCGCGGTGTTAGGGAGCGCTGACATGATTGTTTCGGGGCCACTGTGCGTGTTTCAGGGGGCGCGGGGGCGTGCTTTCTCCTCCTGACTCCGATCGCCTGTTTCAGGGATGCCCTCCCTGCACGACGGTGTGTTTCGGGGGGCGCGGCTGCGTGTTTCAGGGGGCGCGGCTGCGTGTTTCAGGGGGCGCGGGGGCGTGCTTTCTCCTCCTGACTCTCGCATCGCTCTTTCAGGGGATCCCTCCCTGCGCGGCTGCGTGTTTCAGGGGGCGCGGGGGCGTGCTTTCTCCTCCTGACTCTCGCATCGCTCTTTCAGGGGATCCCTCCCTGCACGACGGTGTGTTTCGGGGGGCGCGGCTGCGTGTTTCAGGGGGCGCGGCTGCGTGTTTCAGGGGGCGCGGGGGCGTGCTTTCTCCTCCTGACTCTCGCATCGCTTTCAGGGGATCCCTCCCTGCGCGGCTGCGTGTTTCAGGGGGCGCGGCTGCGTGTTTCAGGGGGCGCGGCTGCGTGTTTCAGGGGGCGCGGGGGCGTGCTTTCTCCTCCTGACTCTCGCATCGCTCTTTCAGGGGATCTCTCCCCGCACGACGGTGTGTTTCAGGGGGCGCGGCTGCGTGTTTCAGGGGGGCGCAGCGGCGTGCTTTCTCCTCCTGACTCTCGCATCGCTCTTTCAGGGGATCCCTCCCTGCGCGGCTGCGTGTTTCAGGGGGCGCAGCTGCGTGTTTGGGGGGCGCAGCGGCGTGCTTTCTCCTCCTCTCGCCCTGCTCTTTCAGGGGATCTCTCCCTGCACGGCGGTGTGTTTCAGGGGGGCGCAGCGGCGTGCTTTCTCCTCCTGACTCTCGACTCGCTGTTTCAGGGATCCCTCCATGCGCGGCTGCGTGTTTTGGGGGCGCGGCTGCTTGTTTTCTGCTCCTGACTCTCGCCTCGCTCTTTCAGGGGATCCCTCCCTGCACGGTGATGTCTGGTCGTGGCTTGAGTTCATCCTGACGTCCGTGTTCAGTGCGCTCTGGGTTCTCCCGCTCTTCGTCCTCAGTAAGGTGGTTAACGCCATCTGGTTCCAGGTATGCGCGCCGCGCCCCATCCTCCATTTGTTTTACGTGTCGACGATTTTTAGCCCCGGACACTCAGCCGTGTTTGTATCGAGGCCATAATGTTTCCTGGGGGTTAGTGGAAAGCGATGAGGATTGGCTGAACCAGGGGGAGGAGCTTGTGGAACACTGGGTGAGATTCTGATTTTGGTGTAAACGTCTTGGAGTCATCAGGATTGGGAGTTTTCGCCGGATGTGGAATTGGGTAGAGACTGTGCCCCCCCAAATAGAAGACCTTTTCATGGCATCTCAGGAGAATTGACACTGAGACCTCTAAGGCTTCATGAAGTGGTCACGGTGCGCATTGGGTGGCTACACACCACAGGGAACGAGGTCATGAAGTGGTCACTGTGCGCAGTGGGTGGCTGCACACCACTGGGAACGAGTTGAGTTTTGGTTATGGGGTGTCGGTTTAATTCGGCCTGTGTGAGGTGGACGTGTATATTCTGTATGTATTGCTGCTGACTTGTTCTTGTGTGTCCTGTGTGTCGTTCTCCTCCCGGCAGGACATCGCGGATCTGGCCTTCGAGTTCTCAGGCAGGAAGGTGCAGCCGTTCCCAAGCGTCAGTAAAATCATTGCAGACATGCTCTTCAACCTCCTGCTGCAGGCGCTCTTCCTGATCCAGGTAAAACATTTCCTGAGCTTCTTTTGGCCCCAGAAGGGATTGCTTGTTTATAGTGTGCCTGTTTGTCCGTGTTGTCTTTGTGTGTGCGCCTGTTTGTGGGTGTGTGTGTGCGCCTGTTTGTGGGTGTGTGTGTGCGCCTGTTTGTGGTGTGTGTGTGCGCCTGTTTGTGGGTGTGTGTGTGCGCCTGTTTGTGGGTGTGTGTGTGCGCCTGTTTGTGGGTGTGTGTGTGCGCCTGTTTGTGGGTGTGTGTGTGCGCCTGTTTGTGGGTGTGTGTGTGCGCCTGTTTGTGGGTGTGTGTGTGCGCCTGTTTGTGGGTGTGTGTGTGTGTGCGCCTGTTTGTGGATGTGTGTGTGCGCCTGTTTGTGGGTGTGTGTGTGTGCGCCTGTTTGTGGGTGTGTGTGTGCGCGCCTGTTTGTGGGTGGGTGTGCGCGCCTGTTTGTGGGTGGGTGTGCGCGCCTGCCTGTGGGTGGGTGTGCGCGCCTGCCTGTGGGTGGGTGTGCGCGCCTGCCTGTGGGTGGGTGTGCGCGCCTGCTTGTGGGTGGATGTGCACGCCTGTTTGTGGGTGTGAGCGCCTGTCTGTGGGTGTTTGCGCCTGTCTGTGGGTGTTTGCCCCTGTCTGTGGGTGTTTGCCCCTGTCTGTGGGTGTTTGCGCCTGTCTGTGGGTGTTTGCGCCTGTCTGTGGGTGTTTGCGCCTGTCTGTGGGTGTTTGCGCCTGTCTGTGGGTGTTTGCGCCTGTCTGTGGGTGTTTGCGCCTGTCTGTGGGTGTGTGTGCGCCATTTTGTGGGTGTGTGTGCCTGTTTGTGTTGTTTGTGGGTGTATGCGCCTGTTTGTGGGTGTGTGCGCCTGTTTTGTGGGTGGGTGTGTGCTCCTGTTTGTGATAGTGTACGCCTGTTTGTGGGTGTGTGTGTGTGCTCTTGTTTGTGGGTGTGCGCGCCTGTTTGTGGGTGTGTTTGTGGGTGTGCGCGCCTGTTTGTCTGTGGGTGTATGCGCCTGTTTGTCTGTGGGTGTATGCGCCTGTTTGTGTTGTTTGTGGGTGTGTGCGCCTGTTTGTGATAGTGTACGCCTGTTTGTGGGTGTGTGCGCCTGTTTGTGGGTGTGTGTGTGCTCCTGTTTGTGGGTGTGCACGCCTGTTTGTCTGTGGGTGTGTGCGCCTGTTTGTGGGTGTGTGCGCCTGTTTGTGGGTGTGCGCGCCTGTTTGTGGGTGTGCGCGCCTGTCTGTGGGTGTGCGCGCCTGTCTGTGGGTGTGCGCGCCTGTCTGTGGGTGTGCGCGCCTGTTTGTGGGTGTTGTCTGTAGGTGTGTGCGCCTGTTTGTCCGTGTTGTTTGTTAACATGTTAGTTCGCTTTTACTATGTTCATTACAATGCTAGGCTCGATCCTGTGTGGAGGAGAAGTGGACCCTGTGCAGTGTGTGTAGAATAAAGAGACTTCTGAATGATAATAAACGTTGTGTTTATTCTGCGTAACATTGGTAGCAGAGGATGGTTTCCAATTATAAAGTTCCACCGAAATTTGATGAAGCCACTCCATATGAAGGCTGGAAAAATGAAGTTAGTATCTGGATGCGGGTCACAGACCTCAACAAGAAGAAGCAGGCCCTTGCTGTTGGGACTTTGGGGCTTGAAGGGAGAGCTTGTGAAATGGCTATGGAGATACCTGTGGAGGACTTGGACAACGATAATGGTATGGAAAAATTAATGATGAGGCTGGATAGTGTGTTTCTGAGAGAGGAAAAGGATAGGGCCTTTGAAGCCTATTCTAACTTAGACAGTATAACAAAGGATAGCTCTGTTTCCATGGCAGATTATATTATTGATTTTGAACAGCGATATATTCGGATGAAAAAGTATGATATGGTGCTGCCTGATGGTATACTGGCTTTTAAACTCCTAGACACGGCTTGTCTCGATCTTGAAGAAAAAACAGCTAGCATGAATAACTTGCACTGAGCTGAAGTTTACCAACATGAAAGCGGCGTTAAAAACTATTTTTGGCGGGAAAATAACGGCTTCATCATATGGAATATAAGTGAACCAAGACAATATGGCACTTTTTACAGAACACCAATCACATGGTAGAGAGAGACAGAATGCTGCGCTGCGAAATGGGCGATTAAAACAGCCATTTCCAGGCACCAGTCCACTGGATAAATACGGCAGGCGTTCCACATGCGCTATTTGTCAAAGTACATTCCACCGGGCTAAAGACTGTCCTCATAACAAACATGATCAAGTAAAACTAACTGAAGAGGCAAATGTTGAGGAATGTAACATTACTTTAATTACTAAAGCTTCTATGTCTGAATCAGAGATATTCATGACTGAATCCTTCGGATCAGCGATCATTGACACTGCATGCTCCCACACTGTGTGTGGTGAGAAATGGTTAGATTTTATCAATGGCCTCACTGCAGATCAAGTAAACAAGTTACTGCTGACTGAAAGTCCCAGTTGCAGACAATTTCGGTTCGGTGATGGTGGTCCACAGAAAGCTAAGGTTCTAAGCAGAGCTGGCAAAGTTTCTGGAAAATACAAAAACTGGTTTAACCCTTTCGCTGCTGAGGCTTTTCCCGCCCCTATGCTGAGGTCATTTTTACCGGTTTTGCTCATCATGTTTAAACGTGTTTTGAAGGCTTATTTTAGTATATGACCCAGACATATTATATATCGTTCTTTCCGTCAGACTCAGTAGATTCATAATATGTCATTATATGTATACGTTATGTCATGTCTGTATATTATAACAAAAAATGCAATAAAATATGTATTTTCAATAATTTACAATGTGTAAAGTGTTTTTTTCCACATTTTAACATGCGAGCAATTGCGGTTATATTTTGTATGGGGTGCGCTTGTTAAAAAAATTAGAGATGGGGTCTCGTTACATTTTTTTTTGGGGAAAATGACACTATTTTTAACAAACGCACCGCATACAAAAATCGTTAGTGCAGCATCATTGTTCACATTATAATTGAAATGGGAACAATATTGCTGCATTAACAAACAAAAAAAAAAAAAAAGTGTTTATTTTTTTTTTTTTTAATTTTACATTTTTTTTTTACAAAAATTTTCACTTTCATGTTTGGTATCGTTGGAACGGCCATGCTCTGGCCGATCCAACGATACCAAAATTTAACCCCTAGCTGCCACGGATCGGGAGATAGGGAGTTCATTGGAACTCCCTATCTCCACAGTTGGTGGCAGTTAGGGGTTAAGTCTAGGACTGGCGTCATCGTGCGTAGCACGATGACGCCAGTCCTCTGGGGGAGTTCCCGGAGGCTTGGCCGACATCCAAGATGTCGGCCAGCTCCGGGAAAGGATCGCGAACCGGCGCTTTTCAGCGCCGATTCGCGATCCAGCTCCCCAGGGGTTAATGCCAGGCATCATTTGGAAGGGCAGGCTGTGCCCTTCCAAATGATGCCTGGGTTAACCCCCTGTGCGCCGCCGATCGGGAGGGAGAGAGGTCCGAAGGACCTCCCCCCCCTCCCTTTCAGGCGCCTCCTCCGCACATGCGGGGGGGGCGCCTGAATTAGGTGTCATCGCGCCCCCGCGATGACACCTAATTCTGGCGGCTGCTGGTCCGGATGCCGGGCTGACATCCAGGATGTCAGCCCGCACCGGAGGGGCCAGCGATCGGCCGGAACCCGGCCGAACGCTGACCCCGATGGGAGGACGCGCTCAGCGCGTCCTCCGCATACCAGCGGGACTGCTGAGGACGCGCTGAGCGCGTCCTCAGCAGTGAAGTGGTTAATCTGCAAAATATTAAGCATGATGATAGTGAAGGACAAAAGGAGGCAGCAGATTTATCAGGAGTTGATAATCTTACTGTGGATTCACCTGATCAGGAAAACATTGTAAACATAAGACATTTCATTTAATGCAGCCAAACAAGATGAAATTAATGTGTTTGATGTTCCTGACGCCGGTCAAAAATGCATTTCTACCAGATGGGTCTGTAGTCTCAAAGAAACCCACAAGGGTATTGTGCCCAAAGTACGACTTGTAGCCAGAGGCTTTGAAGAGTTTTGTGTTCAAGAACTACAAAAGGACTCCCCAACCTGCGCTGCTGAATCTCTTAGGCTATTACTGGCTGTAATTTGACAAAACCAGTGGCAAATAAATTCTATGGATATCAAATCTGATTTCTTACAGGGTATGCAGTTGTCTAGGGAAATTTATGTCAAGCCTCCTTGAGGCAGGAAAAGAAAATGTATTGTGGCAATAAACAAGTGTATTTATGGCCTTGCAGATGCATAATTATACTGGTACATTAAAGTGAAAGAAATAATGCTGAAGCCAGGTGGGAAAATGTCTCAAGTTGACCCAGCGGTATTTTACTGGATGGATGACCAGTGTAAAGTCATTGGATTACTTGCGTGTCCTGTTGATGATTTCCTTTGGACTGGTTCACCCTACTTTTTGACAACTGTCATCCCTATATTAAAGTCTGCATTCAATGTTGGACGTGAGGAACATGGAAATTTCTGCTATGTTGGTATGAACTTTGTTACTATTAAAGGTGTGGTTCATGTACATTAGCACAGCTACGTTGATAACCTGCAGTATATTCCACTACAAGCAACACGTGCTGTACAAAGAGATGCCCCTCTCAACGAGACTGAAAGAGAACAACTTCGGTCAAAGCTAGGACAGATCCTGTGGGTTGCAAAACTAACCTGCCCAGACATTATGTTTGAAGCAAGTAGCTTAGCTACAAATATAAAAGATGACACAGTTCAGTCTATTCATTAGACAAATAAGGTCCTTAGTAAACTTAATTCCAAGAAGGTTACTTTAAAGTTTCAACACTTAGGAAGAAATGACAACCTGAACTTTGTTTTCAGTGATGCTTCTTTTGGAAATCTTCCTGATGGAGGTACATTGATTCGTCTTCTAGGTGAAGAAGATAAGTTTTCACCGCTCTACTGACATTCTAAGAAAATTAGATGTGTGGTAAGAAGTACTCTGGCAGGGGAAACCTTGGCCCTATCTGATGGTATCGATAATGCGATTTTTCTTTCCACTCTTTGCTGAACTCTCTGTGGGAAGTGCCAAGCTAAATGCTCCGCCATTAGTTTGTGTGACTGACAACCACTCTCTGATGCCCTCAAATCCACAAAACAAGTCACTGAAAAATGACTACTTCTGGAACTAAGCAGCAGAAGAGAACTTCTAGACACTAAAGGAATAAAGGAGATACTTTGGTCAGATTCAAAAACGCAGCTTGCTGACTGTCTTACCAAAAAGGGCATGTCTTCTCTTATGCTGCTGAAAGTACTGAGTCAAGGACTATGGGATCATTCAAAGCACTCATTTAAGGACTGAGCATAGATTATGGCTTTTGCTTTATATGCTTCTATAAGGTCTTTATTTTTCACTGTTCAATGTTCTAAGGTCTTTTAAATTAACAATTTCCCTATATCTATTTTTTTTTTAACATGTATGTTCGATTTTACTATGTTCATCACGGTACTAGGTTCCTCTGCTAGGGCTATTACATCTGACAGAAAGTGCTGGGGGAGTCTGTTGTTTGTATCCTGTGTGGAGGAGAAGTGGACCCTGTGCGGTGTGTGAGAGGAATAAAGGGACTTCTGAATGATAATAAATGTCATGTTTATTCTGAGTAATGTCTGTGGGTGTACGCGCCTGTGTGTCCGTGGGTGTGTGCGCCTGTGTGTCCGTGTTGTCTGTGGGTGGGTGCGCCTGTTTGTCTGTGGGTGGGTGCGCCTGTGTGTCCGTGTTGTCTGTGGGTGGGTGCGCCTGTTTGTGGGTGGGTGCGCCTGTGTGTCTGTGTTGTCTGTGGGTTTGTGCGCCTGTTTGTCCTTGCTCCTGTGTTTATAGGGTATGTTGGGGACTCCCTTGTTGTTTTGAGGGGAGGGGGTCGCTCTGTGCCGCTGCCATACTGCTGCACATTCCCTAAGTTTGTCTGTCCACTCTGTATGGTGAGAGGTTTGTCTTTCCGCTGCAGGGGATGTTTGTCAGCCTTTTCCCCATCGATGTCATCGGGCAGATCATCAGTCTGCTCCACATGTCCCTCCTCTACTCGCTCTACTGCTTCGAGTATCGATGGTTTAACAAAGGTGAGAGACCACTTAGACTGATGCTCTCAGGGGTCTTATTAGGGGGGCTGACCAGTGGGCTGATGCTCGGGGGGGCTTCTTGGATAAAAGCTTACCACTGGACCTTCCGGTGCAGCTTCACATTTTAGCCACTATCTGCAACTCTGGCAAACACCGGTGCCTCTGGGAGAATCGCCCGATACCTCCCTTTTTTTTGGTGGCTTCATTGGTTTGCTTAAGGTAAATCCCGTTTGTATCCGTATTTATAAACGTTCTGGCGAATGTCAGCTTCACTGGTCGTTGGGCACATTATGCGTGTAATCACTCATGATTGGCTCTTGGAGGCTGTGCTGTGGATATTGGCAATGAGTCTGAGCTGCGCGGCCTATTGCTTGGTAAGTCTGATGCCAGTGCACTCGCCGTTTGGAGCCGCACAGAGCTATACATTCGTGACCGTAACCTCACATGACTGCCCAGCACAAGCTGATTGACCACCACCAAGTGGCAGGTAGAACTCCTGTTTGGATTCGGGCCCCTGGGGACGCCTGGAGGTGGTACATGCTACCCATGACCATTTAAAGTATATTAAGCATCATGGCGGCAGGCGGTTCCTGGTCATTGTGCTGGTGGGTAATGAATGACTCCTATCTGGATACGTTTAAGTTAATGTTTTTGTATTTTTCGTCTCCAGGAATTGAAATGCACCAGCGGCTGTCAAACATCGAGAGGAACTGGCCATATTACTTTGGGTTTGGTTTGCCGTTGGCTTCTCTTACAGCCATGCAATCGTCTTACATAATCAGGTAAAAACATCTGCCTGCCAGACCGCGGTCTGTTGGTCTGCGCGGAAGGGCCCAGATACAGCAGGTTCTATGAGGCAAGTGCTGCGCATGTGTTTCCAGATCTCGGCCTGTTAGGCTGTAACGTGCGCTGGTGCAGTAATACTCGCTCTCAGTGAGGAGCGTTGCCCCTGATCTTTGCATCTTCTGAAGGGCCAGGTTGCCGACAGGTTTTTCCTGCATGTGGTGCTTCTCCCTGTATTCGGTGCTGCATGTTTTATGTTGGTGAATTCCCAGATTTTCCTATTGGATGGACCTGGAATCATGATTATAGTAAAGACCCAGAGGCGAATATTATCCTCTGCTGTTATCAGCTCAGTAAAAAAAAAAGAAAAGACACAAGATCTTAACAATTCAATGTTCCTGAACCCAGGACATACTGAAAACCAGAGGAATCTCAATGTATCCTTCCTGGTAAAAAAATACTTTATAAATAAATAACATATTAATCCGTCCAATAAGGAGTGTCTCTTGCAGCGTGCTGACCAATCAGTAGACAGTCATGTGAAAAGTCGAGGTAACCATTAGCAACTCCTGATCTTAAGCAGAGAATGATGAAAACTTAATCCTCTGAATTGAAGACGACCAACTTAATGTCACATCTCGGTCCTGCCCCCTGCTGGTTGTAGCAGGGATTCATTCACATTGGGCTTATTTGGTCTGCAGTTACATGATCTGCTTGGCCCTATATATAGGGCCAACCAGGCATTTGATCCTTGGATCAGGATAGACTAAATTCCCAAATTTTCCTAGTCCCGGTGACGGAGAGTTTGGATTTTAAGGCAGGCCTCGGAGGCTTCATATTTGCAATCTCTTTCTTTATTATCCCTATAGCAGTAAAGAAGAGTGAGGACAAGAACAAGAAAAAACATGTCAAACCCCCAACGTGGGGTATCCCTCCTCTTGGTAAGCCCAGCCCCCTAGTCTATAAACGGTCTGAGCTGGAGCAGTAACGCCCTCTTTCTTCATGCGACTGGAACCACAAGATCAAGGAACGGAAACGATAGGTCCATCCAGAAAGCACGACAATCCCGCGAGGATTCATAATCCACAGACCATCAAATAGCTGTAAGAAGAACAGAAACACGAAGGCAGGCATTAGGAAGGAACAACACCGAACCCTCGGTTTCCCGCCCCCAAGTAACAGGAGGCCAACCACATCAAATCATGCGCTGCGCATAAACTATCACCCTGTCCGGCCTAGAACACACCCCCCTCAGGGCAGGAGAGGTGGGAAATACTCACCTCCGAGTCCTTATTAAAATCCAAACTTTCCGTCACCGGGACTAGGAAAATTTGGGAATTTTAAGGCAGGCCTCGGAGGCTTCATATTTGCACGTTCAACACATCAGTGCTTGTGACCAATGAGAGACCGGTTTAAAATAAAATGTACGAAACGTAGATTCACGCGACCAATCCGCCGACTTCATAATGTCCTCCAGGCGACAACCCGCCATAAAAGCATTAGAAGCCGCAGCACTACGGATGGAATGAGCGCCGAAGCGCGAAACATCAACCCCAGCAAGATCCAACAGCCAACGAGCCAGATTGGGAGAGCTAACAGGATTATGAGGAACCCGGAACGAAACAAACAATGGGGATCCAGGCAGGGGATGAAGAGCCAATGTACGACTTTCATATTCCTGAAGACAAAGAACAGGACACAACTCGGGTACCAATGGAAAAGCTGGAAAAAACACAGTACGAATCGCCGTTTTTGTACGTCTCGAGACGTCGAAACAAACTCCGACCGGTGAGAAAGAACGGACACCGAAATCCAGCGCCCGGACGTCCCCGACACGCTTACAGGAGATAAGGCAAGGCAAAACAAAACCAACAGTTTAGCCGACAACTGGCGCAGTGACAATGAGGCATTACACGGCCACTCGCGAAGGAAAGTCACTACCAGAGTCACGTCCCACGTAGAGGAGTAGCGGGGTGTCGAGGGGGCGAGACAGATGCACTCCTTTTAAGAAGACGACAAACCAGAGGGTGTCTACCCAGGGGGAAGTTATCAAAACCCCGATGGCCCGCCGACAAGGCCGACCGGTACACATTTATGGTACGAAAAGCCAATCCCGAGTCGAACAAAGAGGACAAGAATTCCAGAACGGAGTTTAGAGGGGCAGAAGTGGAATCTTCACTCCTTTGCAAACACCAGCCGTGCCAAGCTGACCAGGCAGAGCGGTAGGCCCCTCTCGTGCCCGGGGGCCCAAGCGTGCTGGAGTAATTCCTCAGTTCTCGGCGAAATGCCTGTGGCCCGCCATGAGAACCGGAAATCAACCAGACCACAAGGGATAATCGACCTTCCCGCAATAGTGGGTGAGGGAGGCCGTCCGGTCCCGTCAGTAGGGACGGCGAGGTCGGGATCTGCCTGGGCAGGGTCAGGGAGTATTCCAACAGAAGGGGAAACCACGGTTGGGACCGCCAGAACGGTGTCACCAAAATCAATTCCAACCCGATGTTACGCGTTTTGAGACGTCTCTGCGACAACAGCTGAAACGGAGGGAAGGCATAAAGACGGCCCTCTGGCCACACCTGAGCGAAGGCATCCGTGCCTTCTGCTTCCGGGTCTGGATGCCAACTGTAAAATCTCTAACTGCCGATTTCAGTCTGGAAGCAAACAGATCCATCTGGAGAGGACCCCACAGCCCGTTGATGGCGGCAAATACCGACGGCGCCAATCCCCTCGAGTCCGTCAGATGGCGTGAATTACAGTCCGCCACTGTATTCGCGAGACCTGGAAGATACTGAGCCACCACGAACAGACCGCGGAGAAGACAGAGATTCCACAGCTCGGCAGCAGCCGACGTCAGAGCCACCGACCGAGCTCCCCCCAGGGCATTGATATACCTGACAGCCGACAGGTTGTCCAGTTTCAGGAGGATACAGCGGTGATCGGTCCCCCTGGAGAAACACTTCAGGGCGAAAAACGCCGCCATAAGTTCCAGAACATTGATGTGGAGGCGTAGCTCCTGGGTCGACCAACCACCTCCTGTCTCCATCTCGGCGCAACGCGCCCCCCAACCCGAACGACTCGCTCGGATTCTATGGTCAACGACGGTACGGGGAATCGCACTGGGCGAGCATTCCACCGAGACCAGTCCGTTAGCCACCATGTCAGATCCGTCTTCGCATCGTCCGAGAGGGGAACCCTGCGGGAATAGTCTGCCACCGATCGGAGAGAACGGGCTTTCAATCTCTGGAGGGCCCTGTAATATAGAGGAGCTGGGAGAACCGCTGGGAGAACGAGTCGCTGCTAGGACACCAATCACCCTTGCCAATTCCCTCAAGGTGCGTGAGTGATCCCTGAGGAGGGAACGAACCTCCTTGCGAATGGATCGGATTTTGGGAGTTGGAACGCTCAGTGTCATAGTGTGTGAATCTAGGAGGAAACCCAGAAATTCCAGACAACGTGTGGGTATCAACAAACTTTTCCACATTGATCAGGAAACCCAGGTCCTGTAATAGGGAGAGTGTCCACGACAAGTGTAGTCGAAGGGAGTCTGAGGAATCCGACATCAGTAGGATGTCGTCCAGGTAGATCACGAGTCGGACGCCCTTCACCCGGAGGGATTCTACAACTGGTTTCATAAGCTTCGTGAAGCACCATGGAGCGGATGAAAGGCCGAAAGGAAGACACGCGAAGCGCCACATGCGGTCGCGCCAAGGGAAACACAGGAAGTCTCTGGAAGCTGGTGCCATAGGGACAGTTAGGTACGCGTCCTTCAGGTCTAGTTTGACAAGTCGATCGTTGAGTAAATCCCTGAGGGTATGAAACCCTTCCATTTGGAAATGGCGGTAGGACACCCACAAGTTGAGTTCCCTGAGATTTATGACAGGGCGCGTCCTGCCCCCTTTCTTTGCAACGAGGAACAAATTGCTCACAAACTTGGGTGAGTCCCAAGGGACTTCCTCTATGGCCCCTTTTGATGCCAGGGCCAAAATCTCGGTCTGAACTAAGTGTTCCTGTTCCA
The DNA here is from genome assembly GCA_009667805.1 of Leptobrachium leishanense. Classification (NCBI taxonomy): domain Eukaryota; kingdom Metazoa; phylum Chordata; class Amphibia; order Anura; family Megophryidae; genus Leptobrachium; species Leptobrachium leishanense. Next base: position 20,299,106 of record CM019073.1, read on the forward strand.
CGGAAAACCTTAGCGGCCGCGGTGGCGTGGATCGGTATGGAGGGATAGCCTCGAAGTCTATCTCGAACCCTCTGACCGCGTCTAAAACCCACGGGTCTGCAGTGATCAACCTCCATTTTGGAAGAAAATGCCCAATACGGCCCCCCACCCGAACAGATGAATGAGGAACAATATAAGGAAGACTTACCAGTTTGTCGTCGAGCACGAAATTGGGTTCTGCCACCTCGGAATCCGCGGCCTCTCCAGGCCTGAGTCCGGGCCGAGGGTCCGTAAGCGGGGGGGCCATAGTCGGTGGCATTAGAGGTACGGAATGATCCTCTAGTAATGCCCACAGATCCGGCGCGGCTGGCAGAGCAGCCCCTTCCTCTACCAGCCCTTTTTGGGAAACACTTTCTTAACCCCTTAGTGACAGGGTGGTTTTACACAAATCCGTCTTTTAGTGACCGCTGCTGTTTTTACGTTTCTGCGCTGTTAGGGTTTAGGTCAAATTTTCCTCTTACTCGTTTATTCAACCCACACATATTATACACCCTTTTTCCCGCCATTAAATGGACTTTCTAGAAATACCATTATTTCCATCATATCCAATAATTTAATATAAAAAAAATATGAAATATGATGAAAAAAAATGGTAAAAACACACTTTTTCGGAATTTAATCTCCTAAAGCTATAACCACCAATAAAGACCCCAGCTAAATGGTTTCCAAATTTTATCCCGAGAATAGAAATACCCAATTTTTACATGTTTTTACCTTTTAACCCTTTCACTGCTGAGCCAGTTCACCTATGTGCGCTGCGCTCATTCTGACCATTTTGTGCTAATTATTTTGAGATGTCAGCCTAGGTCCGATTTAATTAAACCCCCCCAGACAAAAATATTTTTTTAAAAAAAAACTCATTTTTTTATTTTATTTAATTTTTTATTATTATTATTATTATTATTTTTTTTTTTTTTTAAACCAAACCTGGTCATGTTTGGTATCATTTGAAAGGCCATAATCAGGCCTTTCAAATGATGTCAAATATGACCATCTAGCTGCCATGGATCGGGAGATAAAGGGATCCTTAGGATCCCCTTATCTCTACATGGCAGCTAGAGGGTTAACTGGCCCACTGACATCCTCACACATATGGTGAGGTTGTCAGTGGGTGGGGGGGGGACCTGGAGGCTAGGCTGACATCCAAGATGTCAGCCCCCCTCCAGGTTCGAATCGCGTTTTGGCGCAAATTCGCGCGAAAACGCGATCCAGCGGCGAAACGGTTAATGCTATACACCGCTGAAAAGGGGAGACTCTCCCCTTTTCAGCGGTGCAAAAAGCATTTTGCTAGCTTCAATGGTTGGAGATAGAGGGCTCCAAAGGAGCCCCCCCTCCCCTCCATTGAATTACATGGGGGCACCTTCTGATGACGTCACCACGCAGCGTGGCGACGTCATCAGCCTCGCCTGCCCATGTAAATCACATGGGCAGGCTTCCTCCCTGCCAGATCGCCGTGGGATCCGACGAGGGAGGTGAGTATCGGGCGGGAGGGGGATTTGGCGCCGCTGACGTACCCTGTACGTCCGCGGGTCTAAGGGAGACCCGAGGACAGGACGTACAGGGTACGTCAGGGGTCATTAAGGGGTTAATGGCCGTCTCCACCTTATCCAGAGCGGTAAAAGCGCTGGTGTACGTGCCCATATTTTCTATAAAACCATCCCCGAAGAGGAGGCCTTGAGCCTTGGCCCCTTTATCTTTATTGGCCATAGATGTAAGCTGAGGATCCATCCTCAGGATCATAGACTTGCATCTTTCAGCGGCCAAAGCCGCATTAGCACCGCCCAACAGGCACAAGGAGCGTTGGATCCAGCCCGTGGCGTCTTCTAAATCCAAGGGGGTACCTTGTAAACGAGCATCCTCCACCATGTCAAGGAGGTAAATCATCGGGGGTGCAACATCAAGCACCTTGTCTTCACAGACCCTGAAAGCCATATCCACCCCTTTCTTGGGGGACCTTTACAAAATCCTCATCTACCACCGAGGTGAGACAAGTTTTGCCCACGGTGGTAGGGCGAGGGCATTCCGCCCTCATATTCACCCTGGTCTCCTTATCCATAGGGAGCCGCATGTGGGCATCCACCCACATCTCCACATGAGGCATCGGGGACCATGCAGTGGAGCGCGGGTGTAAGACCCCCGCCGGGGAAAACATGGGGCGGCCCTGAGGATCACACACAACCTCTTTGGCAGACAGCAAAGGTGGTGGGGGCCTTTCCTCCTCGACCAACAGGCCAACATCATGCGGAGCCTATAATTCAATAGCTCCATCGTCCTCCCCATGCTCGGTTTCCTCACTCTCCTAGTCAGTGTTTTTGGGGAGTCGGCCAGAACCCGTAGGTAGAGGCCTATCTTTGGAGACCGCAACTAGTGCCCCGCGGTCAGGGGCTCTCTTGTGCGAGGACACAACGCCATCATCAGAAAGCAGATTTTCAGGGATGCCAGCCCCTCTTGGAGGACTATCAATGTGCTTAGTCTTAGCACGTTTCTTAAGGCTAGGTTGTTCAGAGCCAGAGGGTACAGCAGGACCTTTTGGGGGTGGAGTAGGGTCTACACCGGGAGCGGGGGGGGCCGAGGTAATAGAAGCAACTGCTTCATCCATGGTCCTTCGGAAGGACTGAGAGTGTGGAGACAGCCGAGGACAGTGAGCGTGGGATGGATGCCTGCAGAGCCGCTTCCATGGCGGCAAAGGGTGCCGCTGTTTTAGACCGCTTCTTAGGAGGTGGGGAAGAGGCAAAAGCTTCAGACTGCCGGGAGCTGCCCGCGGAGTCTGATTTCCCTGCATGGGGAGATCGATCACCCCCAGATTTATTAAGAAGGGCCATGGATCCGGTCACCGAGATCCGTCTGCGCCAGGAAACAGGGAGCTGTGAATGCGCGCGGGGATACACGCGGTCAGGTGGTGTCCCCAAAATGGCCGCCGGGATCTCGTGCGCGCCTCCCGTGAGATCTCCGGCGGTCGCGAATGCACTAAAGCGTGAGGACGGGGAACTAGAGGTGCGGGTGCACCAATCAGCGGGTAACAGAACCCGGGAAGCCAAGTGTATAAACAAACCGGCGGCGGAAAAAACTCAAAGCGTTATCGCCGGAGTTTTTCTGCCGGGCGGGCGCTGACCCCCGCGGTTATAGCCGGGGTAAGTCAGCACCCGTCCCAACGAACTGAAAAAAATACATAGAAGTAAATAAATATATCTGAAAAGGAAATATATCAAATAACAGAGGAGAGAAAATTATAGAATTTAGCTAAGTATGACGATAAGTTAGAATTAGGGTAGCACCGATACTAGTATCGATATCGGTGCCGATACCGAGTACTGGAAGCCGGCTTGCCGGCATCCGAGGGGCTGGGGCGGCTGTTCGAATGCTCTATCGGCATTCGGACAGGCCCTGCAGCTGCTCTCCTCACTTTGTTTATACTTACCTTCCTTTAGCGACGCCGGGAAAGTCTTTGCGCGCACGCGCTCCTGGGAAGGTCCCCAGCCGCGACCACTTGGGACCATGTGATCGCGGCTGGGGTCCTTCCAATGAGCGCACGCGCAGAAACTTTCCCGGCGTCGCTAAAGGAAGGTAAGTATAAACACAGTGAGGAGAGCAGCTGCAGGGCCTGTCCGAACGCAGATAGAGCATTCAGACAGGCCCTGCAGCTGCTCTCTGCTCATACTTACCTTCCTTTAGCGATGCCGGGAAAGTTTCCGCGCGTGCGCTCGTTGGAAGGACCCCAGCCGCGATCACATGGTCCCACGTGGTCGCGGCTGGGTCCTTCCAAGGAGCGCGCGCGTGCGAAGACTTTCCCGGCGTCGCTAAAGGAAGGTAAGTATGAGCGGAGAGTGAGCTGGGGGGGCATTATCCATGAGCTGGGGGGCGTTTATCCATGAGACCTGGGGGCTTTATAGGAGGTCTGTTCTTATTGGAAAGCGGTCACATGACATAAGATAAAAGTATCGGTACTCGGTATCTGTGAGTACTTGAACAAAAGTATCGGTACTCGTACTCTGTCTTAAAAAAGTGGTATCAGTGCATCCCTAGTTAGAATTTTAATAAGACTCTGAGGCTCCTATTGCTTCTCTTTCTTGCTTTATTAAACATAGCAGCAAGTGGCAACTAGCAAGAACTTGGAAATATGAAGCATTTATATTGAAATAAAGAGAAAACACATAACAGGTATAAATGGTATCTTCCGACACCCCTTCACTCCTTTGGATCGGTCCTCCTTCCTGTCAGAGCCCATCAAACCCGGTCAACATCCCTCCTACTTCCTCTTTCTTTGCTGTACGAGGTGATTAGTGTAGGTGTGTAGGGAACCCAAAGGGCAATCCACAGGAAACAAGGAAATCCTTTATGAGGCTGAGGAAAAAGAAGACGTGAGAGCAGAAGATATTGGATCCGCAGACCCAGTAATACAATTAACCACAACAGCGGTGGGAGTGGCGAGCAATACTCGCCTCAGAGTCATTATTAAAATTCTAACTTATCGTCATACTTAGCTAAATTCTATAATTTTAATACATCGACTCTGAGGCTCCTATTGCTTGTTCAAAGCTAACCCACAACTGCGGATGACCAATTAACAGGCTTAAAATAAAAGGATCGGAAGGTGGACTCCCTGGACCAGTCAGCTGATCAGGGCCGGATTATCGTAGGGGCGGATGGAGCGGCCGCTCCAGGCCCCTACCTGAAAATAGGCCCACAGCTAAGAGGATGATCCGCTGGCCGGTGGTCTGCCAAAATTGGCAATTTGTCAAAATCACCGGCCGACAGGCCACTTCTGAACGCGTCACTTCTATGTGCCCATGCAGCTCTCTCTCTCGGCCACATGACTGAGATCACGTGAGTGTGGCCGAGACAGTGAGACCCACGCAGTCGTTACAGGGACGGGATCGGAAACTGCCTGGCAGCAGAAAAATAAATCCTGCTGGCCTGCCTTCTGCCCCCAGCAGGCTGCACTGAGAGGTGGCATTGTCTCCTACAACGTGCTGCTGGTGCGTGTGAAGGCAGGAGAGAGGGGACCCAGACAGACGGAGCCCCCCTCCCCCTGCAGAAAAGTGAAGATATAACCCCTTTCCAATCCTTCCGGCTCTGCAGGTTAGGGGGTTAAAAATCTCGGGATGATTGGGGGGAGGATTTAACCCCGACCCCAACCCCCTTCCTTACAGAAGTAGGAGTTAAACCATTCCTCTCCCTGCAGAAAAGTGGGATTTAACCCCTTCCCTGTAGGTTTGGAAGGATTGTGGAGGTTGTTAAATCTGGAAGGATTGAAGGGGAGGATTTAACCCCTTCATCAATCCTCCCTGTAGAACTTCAACTGGGGGGTATTTAACCCCTCCCCAATCCTCCCCTCCCTGTAGAGCTGGGGGGGGAAACTTGCCTCCTCCCCAATCAGTCCCTGCCTGTAGAGTTCACTGCAGAAAAGGGAGGATGTAACTGCTTCCATGCAAAGCTGGGAGGATTGGGGAGTGGGATAAAGCTGGGAGGATTGGGGAGTGGGTTAAAGCTGGGAGGATTGGGGAGTGGGATAAAGCCGGGAGGATTGGGGAGTGGGTTAAAGCTGGGAGGATTGGGGAGTGGGTTAAAGCTGGGAGGATTGGGGAGTGGGATAAAGCTGGGAGGATTGGGGAGTGGGTTAAAGCTGGGAGGATTGGGGAGTGGGATAAAGCTGGGAGGATTGGGGAGTGGGATAAAGCCGGGAGGATTGGGGAGTGGGTTAAAGCTGGGAGGATTGGGGAGTGGGATAAAGCTGGGAGGATTGGGGAGTGGGTTAAAGCTGGGAGGATTGGGGAGTGGGATAAAGCTGGGAGGATTGGGGAGTGGGTTAAAGCTGGGAGGATTGGGGAGTGGGATAAAGCTGGGAGGATTGGGGAGTGGGATAAAGCCGGGAGGATTGGGAGTGGGATAAAGCCGGGAGGATTGGGGAGTGGGTTAAAGCTGGGAGGATTGGGGAGTGGATAAAGCTGGGAGGATTGGGGAGTGGGATAAAGCTGGAGGATTGGGGAGTGGGATAAAGCTGGGAGGATTGGGGAGTGGGATAAAGCCGGGAGGATTGGGGAGTGGGATAAAGCTGGGAGGATTGGGGAGTGGGATAAAGCTGGGAGGATTGGGGAGTGGGATAAAGCCGGGAGGATTGGGGAGTGGGATAAAGCCGGGAGGATTGGGGAGTGGGATAAAGCCGGGAGGATTGGGGAGTGGGATAAAGCTGGGAGGATTGGGGAGTGGGATAAAGCTGGGAGGATTGGGGAGTGGGATAAAGCCGGGAGGATTGGGGAGTGGGATAAAGCTGGGAGGATTGGGGAGTGGGATAAAGCTGGGAGGATTGGGGAGTGGGATAAAGCTGGGAGGATTGGGGAGTGGGATAAAGCTGGGAGGATTGGGGAGTGGGATAAAGCTGGGAGGATTGGGGAGTGGGATAAAGCCGGGAGGATTGAGGAGTGGGATAAAGCTGGGAGGATTGGGGAGTGGGATAAAGCTGGGAGGATTGGGGAGTGGGATAAAGCTGGGAGGATTGGGGAGTGGGATAAAGCTGGGAGGATTGGGGAGTGGGATAAAGCTGGGAGGATTGGGGAGTGGGATAAAGCTGGGAGGATTGGGGAGTGGGTTAAAGACGGGAGGATTGGGGAGTGGGATAAAGCTGGGAGGATTGGGGAGTGGGATAAAGCCGGGAGGATTGGGGAGTGGGATAAAGCTGGAGGATTGGGGAGTGGGATAAAGCTGGGAGGATTGGGGAGTGGGATAAAGCTGGGAGGATTGGGGAGTGGGATAAAGCTGGGAGGATTGGGGAGTGGGATAAAGCTGGGAGGATTGGGGAGTGGGATAAAGCTGGGAGGATTGGGGAGTGGGATAAAGCTGGGAGGATTGGGGAGTGGGATAAAGCTGGGAGGATTGGGAGTGGGATTAAAAGCTGGAGGATTGGGGAGTGGGATAAAGCTGGGAGGATTGGGGAGTGGGATAAAGCCGGGAGGATTGGGGAGTGGGATAAAGCTGGGAGGATTGGGGAGTGGGATAAGCCGGGAGGATTGGGGAGTGGGATAAAGCCGGGAGGATTGGGGAGTGGGATAAAGCTGGGAGGATTGGGGAGTGGGATAAAGCTGGGAGGATTGGGGAGTGGGATAAAGCTGGGAGGATTGGGGAGTGGGATAAAGCTGGGAGGATTGGGGAGTGGGATAAAGACGGGAGGATTGGGGAGTGGGATAAAGCCGGGAGGATTGGGGAGTGGGATAAAGCTGGGAGGATTGGGGAGTGGGATTAAAGCTGGGAGGATTGGGGAGTGGGATAAAGCTGGGAGGATTGGGGAGTGGGATAAAGCCAGGAGGATTGGGGAGTGGGATTAAAGCTGGGAGGATTGGGGATTGGGGAGTGGGATAAAGCTGGGAGGATTGGGGAGTGGGATAAAGCTGGGAGGATTGGGGAGTGGGATTAAAGCTGGGAGGATTGGGGAGTGGGATAAAGCTGGGAGGATTGGGGAGTGGGATAAAACTGGGAGGATTGGGGAGTGGGATAAAGCCGGGAGGATTGGGGAGTGGGATAAAGCTGGGAGGATTGGGGAGTGGGATTAAAGCTGGGAGGATTGGGGAGTGGGATAAAGCTGGGAGGATTGGGGAGTGGGATAAAACTGGGAGGATTGGGGAGTGGGATAAAGCCGGGAGGATTGGGGAGTGGGATTAAAGCTGGGAGGATTGGGGAGTGGGATTAAAGCTGGGAGGATTGGGGAGTGGGATAAAGCTGGGAGGATTGGGGAGTGGGATAAAACTGGGAGGATTGGGGAGTGGGATTAAAGCTGGGAGGATTGGGGAGTGGGTTAAAGACGGGAGGATTGGGGAGTGGGATTAAAGCTGGGAGGATTGGGGAGTGGGATTAAAGCTGGGAGGATTGGGGAGTGGGATTAAAGCTGGGAGGATTGGGGAGTGGGATTAAAGCTGGGAGGATTGGGGAGTGGGATTAAAGCTGGGAGGATTGGGGGGGATTTAACCCATTTGCTGTAGAACACGGAAGATGTAACCCCTCGCCAAACCTCCCCTCCCTGCAGAGATAGAATGGAAGAATTTAACCCCAACCTGCAGAGCTGGACGGATTTAACTCCCTTTCCAATCTACCCCACAGAGCTGCTAGCTGTTCCCACTTGGTCCCCAGAGAATTATCCCCCTCTGTAAAAAAAAAAATGCAAATTTGGGAAGGGGAAACATGTATATTTTAATTATTTTTTTTACAGAATTATTTCAATAATATTTATGTTAATATAGAATTTTTATATGTAATTTTATTAAAATATTATAATTCTATATTAAAATCAGCTGTAATATAAACACGTCAGTCATAGCACACCGGAGAGTCGTATAGCTAATAAGAGAGCCACAAATCTCTAATCCATAGCCGTACTGTCAGTGGTTCAGTCTCAGGGTTTAGGGACTGAAATGTTGACAGTATGGCTATGGATTATAGATATTTTTTGCTCTCTTAGAGTCTTCATGGTGCTGTATATCCAACATGTGTTTTATGTTCACTCACAGCAGTAGCAACATAGAAGCAAATATTTTTTTTTACTTTTATGTGTGGAATTCCTGGATTGAATGTAATTTTATCGATTTATATAATTTATTTTTGTATATTATTATTATTATTATTATTATTATTATTCTTTATTTATAAAGCGCCAGCATATTCTGCAGCGCTGTACAATAAGCACAGTATAGACAGGGTTACAATACATTGAACAACATTTGACAAACAGTACAGGAGGAGATGAGGCCCTATTCCCGTAGGAACTCACAATCTGGAGGGTTGGGGTTGGAAACAGGAGGAGAGGACTGTAAGGTGAGAGTGATTGATGGTTGCGTCAGTGAGTTGGGGGGTCGGCTTCCCTAAATAGGAATGTTTTAAGGGAGCGTTTGAAGGAAGAGAAGTTAGGGGAAAGTCTGACAGTACGAGGGAGAGCGTTCCAGAGAGTGGGGGCTGCGCGTGAGAAATCCTGCAGTCTATCATGGGAAGAGGTGATGCGGGGAGAAGCTAGGCGCAGGTCACTGTTTGACCTTAGGGAGCGGGCTGGGGTGTATTTGGTGATTAGTGAGGACAGGTAGTGGGGCGCTGAGTTAGTGAGGGTTTTGTAGGTAAGGATAAGGATTTTGAACTTAATTCTGCAGTGGATGGGGAGCCAGTGAAGGGACTCGCAGAGGGGAGCGGCAGAGACAGAGCGGCGGGTGAGGTGAATTATTAGTATATAATTATTTGTGTGTTTTTTTGTAAATAAATGTTTAAGTTTTCAAGAATAAAGTAAAACTGCAGACTCGCAGGTCTGTATGCATGAAATATATTCAGTAGGATCCGGTTAAATCATGGTATGTAGAATATATGTAACATCAGGTGTTATCCAAATTCTAAATGATAGTAAAAATCCATAACATCAATACCATAAACTAAAAGCTAAGCAGTCTACAGCATACTATACTTTAAGCTAGGGGGATTGACCCGGCGACGTAGAGACTAAAGAAATATTTTTCAGCCGCCTGTGCGCTAATGTCTATAAACAGGTAAGCAAATAGTTAAACAGGGGGTGGGGAAATAAGGGGAAAAGGTAGGGCGGGGAAGGCTAGGACTCTCGACTCTAGGAGTTGTTACCAGGTGGGGTAAGCAAGGCCTTGAAACGTGACGTGGAAGAAATCAAAATCCACCTGGACCATATCACTATGTACTTGTCTGAATTATCGGAAGCGGCAAAGATCAATTGTTCCAGTGTATGGAGTTCTTCCATTCTGGATATCCACAGGGATAAGGGAGGGGGGGGGCTAGCACTTTGGGTCCAAAATAGAGGGAGGACGCCCTTGGCCACATTAAGAATGCGAATTACAAATGAATGTCTCACATACCCAGCAGAGCCCAGAATGTCTCACATACCCAGCAGAGCCCAGAATGTCTCACATACCCAGCAGAGCCCAGAATGCCTCACATACCCAGCAGAGCCCAGAATGTCTCACATACCCAGCAGAGCCCAGAATGTCTCACATACCCAGCAGAGCCCAGAATGTCTCACATACCCAGCAGAGCCCAGAATGTCTCACATACCCAGCAGAGCCCAGAATGTCTCACATACCCAGCAGAGCCCAGAATGTCTCACATACCCAGCAGAGCCCAGAATGTCTCACATACCCAGCAGAGCCCAGAATGTCTCACATACCCAGCAGAGCCCAGAATGTCTCACATACCCAGCAGAGCCCAGAATGTCTCACATACCCAGCAGAGCCCAGAATGTCTCACATACCCAGCAGAGCCCAGAATGTCTCACATACCCAGCAGAGCCCAGAATGTCTCACATACCCAGCAGAGCCAGATTGTCTCACATACCCAGCAGAGCCCAGAATGTCTCACATACCCAGCAGAGCCCAGATTGTCTCACATACCCAGCAGAGCCCAGATTGTCTCACATACCCAGCAGAGCCCAGATTGTCTCACATACCCAGCAGAGCCCAGATTGTCTCACATACCCAGCAGAGCCCAGATTGTCTCACATACCCAGCAGAGCCCAGAATGTCTCACATACCCAGCAGAGCCCAGATTGTCTCACATACCCGGCAGAGCCCAGAATGTCTCACATACCCGGCAGAGCCCAGAATGTCTCACATACCCGGCAGAGCCCAGAATGTCTCACATACCCGGCAGAGCCCGGAATTTCACACACCTGGCAGAGCCCGGAATCTGGCAGAGCACAGCATCTCACATGACACGCATTGAGCAGAAAGATCGGGGGCCGGGCGATACCCTAATCGCGAGATACAGTCAGCCTGCCGCCATGCAACACACTTTATATTATAAATGAGTGACCCAGTCGCGCCCCCCCCCTTACTTTTGCAGTCTGTCAGGGTACGTAGCTGGTCCTCCAGGGGCCTGTCAACAGCAATCAGCACCTCACGGCTCACAACTTGTGAGTGTGTCCGCTGCCGCAGCACTGTGCTTGATGCGGATCTGTCTGCGGGCCGCCGCCCATGCGTCTTGATCCCACCTCCCGTGTGGACGCATGCCTGGCATGCGTGTGGGTGGGCGGTGTCACGCAAGCCACGCGCCAGCCGCCAAATTGATGCCGCTGTGCTGTGGTCCGGCATGCTGGCCAAAAAATAGTGCAGCAGCCCAGCAGCGTCGGCAATCAAAATGGCGGCACAAAAATTTGCCACTGTGAAATATTCGCCGCCTGGAGCAAGCGCTCCGCGCAGCTCCATCATCTGGCCGGCCCTGGCCAACAGAGTACACAGAACTGCATCTCCCGTCCATCTTGCAACAAACCCCTCACCACAAAACGCTTTTATTTTATTTTTTTTTGTCTCCCTTTTTTTTTAAAACTTTATTAAAATTTTGTTTCTTCCAGCCCAACTTTTTTATTTTTAACTCAAATTCGGTTTTTACGCCGCCCGTCAAAAAATAGCGGATGGTCTGGCGTCTAACAATCTCTTCCGTCATAAAGTGCGTCCTTTTTCAAGCGTGTACTGTGCGCAGCGGACTTAACACCAGCTTTTAGGAGTTGCTAAATTTCTGCGCGCAAAGACTATGAATTAAAAACTGCGCATAGATTGTAATACCATCCGCGTACCAGCGCACAAATGCATTTGCGCTCACAATGTTAAGTATAGGCCGCGTGCAGTACATTACGCTTGCAAAGGGTTTGCGTAGGTTCACCCGCGGTATACGTTAACACGCAATTTTTGCGCGGACATTGTAATACGACGTTCAGCGCAAAGGGTTTTGCCCCTCGTGTTAATGCGTTTTTTCGCACTTGTTAACGTTTGCGTGAAGAATGTAATAGGGCTCAACATGGGGAGCGCAAAGAGTAAGAAGAAATGAAGCAGCGTTAACATAAGTAGCTATTACTAACCAAAAAGTTACCACCAGCTCAGAATCAGTGATCGGCAGCTGAAACCCCCCCCCCCAAAAAGATGAAATACTCGCCTCAGTGTTAATTTTGACAGCAAATTTAATTTTAGTCTTCTTTTTCGTCGTATTTTAGTAGTCAGAATTATTATTAATTTTAGTTGACTAAAATCAAATGTGTTTAGCAGCGAATTGTGCCCCCCCCTCCATACTTACAGATGGTTACCGCACTGCTGCAGCAGCCATCACCCACTCACTGCAGCGAAGGCTGCGCCGGCCAGCAGGATCAAACAAGAGGAGAGATCTTGCCTGTCATGTGACCCGGCAGCAGAAGTCTCCATTGGGAGGGAATTCTCAAGATGGTGCGTTAGCGATGGCCCAAGTACACTGGAGCCTAGTGGCCACTACGGGACAGATAGCTGTACTCAGCACCTGCCCCAGAATCCGCTGATGAAATCCAGACGCTTTTCCCCTCCGCATCCCGGGTTTTAGCTCAGTGGACCCAATAGGGCTCTATGTGTGTAAACATGTACTTGTAACTGTTAATTAACCCCTTAGTGACCGCGGACGTACCATGTACGTCACGGCCGCGGGTCTCTTTTAGACCCGCTGACGTACATGGTACGTCCCGCGGTCTTTTGAGCGCTGGAAGCGATCGGATCGCTTCCAGCAGCTCAAACGCCATTGCAGGCTGCCTGGGAGTCCAAGCATCCGTGCAATGGCGGTTAGAAGTGCCCGGGGCACCTTGTGATCGCTCCCCGGGAGCGATCAACATCCGGTTTGACCGGAAAGGTGCCCCGCACTTCTACAGAGCGCTGGAAGCGATCGGTATCGCTTCCAGCTGCTCTGAGTATATTGCAGGGATGCCTCGACATCGAGGCATCCTTGCAATATGGTTACCTGCCGCCGGTCCGTCCGTGATCGCTCCCCCCGAGTGATCACTTCCGGTAGCGGCAGGAAGTACTGAGTGCCACGAGGTATCGTGGCACTCAGTACAAAAAAGATCACATAAGTGATCAGGTGCTCTGCTGGGTGCCTCGAGGGATCGAGGCACCCAGCAGACTAAAAAAGTGTCAAAAAAGTAAAATAAATAAATATAAAGGTATAAAATAAAAGTGACAGCCAAGATGGCGTTGCCCTTCTAAGGGCAGGGTCATCTTGGGGCTGTGTGGGATGTTCCTAGTCTGCCTCATCAGAGAGGCAGGCTAGCAACATCCAATCAGAAGTTATAAAAAATCTAAATAAAATTTCTAATTTGTCAGGTCAGGTCAATATTTTGTAAATATTGTCCGTGACCTCTGTGATTCTCCCTCCCTCTCCTCACTTGTGTTTTGGTGAGCGAGAGAGAGAGATCAGATTTGACAGGTTAGAGATTTTAGGTAGATTTAGTGAGATTTGAAAAATTGAGGCAGATTTAGAGAGATTTTAGGGAGATTTAGAACAATTGAGGCAGGTTTAGAGGGATTTAGAGAGATTTAGGTGTTTATTTGTATTTTCTTGTGAAACCCAACGGTTCTTTTGAGAACCAATAATCCGCTTAGATAAAATTTTATAATTATTATATATATATATTATATATAATGTCTGAGAGGGTGTACAGCTCCGAGGAGGCATATGCCATCCTGGCGTCAGAATCTGAGGCATCTGCGTCGGACTCCGACACAGATTTTGACCCCGCTAACTGCTCAGAGACATCGCTAGATACATCATCTACGCTAGCTGATGTATCTCCTAGTGATGTTTCTGATGCAGATCCTGGGCCACCACCTGCCAGCAGGAGACGCACAGCTCCAGCTGAGGAGTGGGTAGTGCCTCATCGCCAGAGGCCAGATATCTCTCCTTTCACGGCAAATCCTGGCATCAATATTGATGTTGCAGGATTTACCGCCACACAGTTTTTGCAGGTGTTTATGGGGGATGATTTGTTGGGCCACATTGTTGCCCAATCAAATCTGTATCCCCATCAGCATTGTGCTGCGAAGCCAGACTCCTACTTGGCAAGGCAGCAATGGACCCCGCTAGATGTGCCAGAATTTCTGAAATTCTGGGCACTTACTATGCTGAGGGCATCATAAAGAAGTCCTCAATTCGCTCCTACTGGAGCAGTAGCCCCATCTGCTCTACCCCCATTTACCCCCAATCAATGTCACGTAGAAGGTATGAAAACATTTTGCGTTTCATGCACTTCAGTGACAACAGCCTGTGCCCTCCTAGAGAGCATCCCCAGTTTGACAGGCTGTATAAAATCCGCCCCCTGATTACCCACTTCGCCGCCAGGTTTGCAGAGGCTTATACACCTGGAAGGAATATCTGCGTGGATGAATCCCTAATGAAATACAAGGGAAGGCTGGGATTCAAGCAGTATATTCCTTCCAAACGCTCCAGGTATGGAGTGAAGGTGTATAAACTCTGACAGCGAGAGTGGGTATACTCAGGCCTTCCGGGTGTACAAGGGAAAGGATAGTAGCCTTGACCCTCCAGGTTGCCCAGAACACATGGGAACCAGTGGCAAGATTGTGTGGGACCTACTTTTTCCCCTCATGAACAAAGGGTACCACTTGTATGTTGATAATTTTTATACGAGTGTCCCTTTGTTCAAGCTGCTGTATTGTTTTGATACAGCAGCATGCGGTACTGTTCGCAAGAACCGCGTAGGTTTCCCAGCACAGCTTGTCCGCACCCGGTTAAAAAGGGGGGAGACCTCAGCTCTGCGCCAAGAGGAGCTGTTGGCGGTCAAGTACAGAGACAAGAAGGATGTATACCTTCTATCCACCATCCACACTGAGAGGTCTGTGGAGGTCTCTGTACGTGGCAGAGCTGAGCGCATCAGGAAGCCAGTGTGCATCAAAGCCTATAACCGGCATATGGGTGGGCTTGATCTGGCAGATCAGCTGCTCCAGCCCTACCAGATTATGCGGAAGTCAAGGGCCTGGTACAAAAAGGTTGCAATTTACCTGATGCAAATTGCAACCCACAATGCCTTTCTGGTCTGCAAAAAGGCAAACCCCGGAGTGACGCTGTCTTTTTACAGTTTCAGCTCCAGGTCATTTCGGGGCTTTGTGTACCAGGATGCACCTGCTCCCCGGGCGGTGATGGGGGACAGAGTTGGGCTACACATTTTATTTATAAAATCCCCCCTACTGAGGGCAAACAGAAACCCCAAAAAAGATGCAGGGTGTGTTTCAAGAGGGGGCAGAGGAGAGACACAATCTTTTACTGCCCAGAATGCCCTGGACAACCCGGTCTGTGTCTTGGGGACTGTTTCAAGATGTATCACACTGTGCGTGATCTGATTTTTTTTTTTTTTCCTTTCTATTTTTTCTCACACTCCAGTTAGTTAGTTCAGTTTAGTTTTTTTTTTCTTTTACTGCACCAGACTTTTACATTTTATTCCTACATTTTTATGTTCTACAATTGGTGCTGTATTTTGCCAAAATCTTTGCACACCTATGCATGGGGGGCATGTGTGTACTCAGGAGACCTTGCAGAAAACAACCTGGAGAGTTTTCATGCAGTAACAAACAACAGTGTCTCCTAAATCACAGTCCAAATCTAATGTGGGTGTGAAAATGAAAAATGACCACCAAACAGTATCCAATTTGTTTGGAGCAAACGGTTGCATCCATAGCATAAAAAACACTCCATTTACAATACTTTGGGTGTTAGCTTACCAAATATATGCACGTTCATAAAACTGGGGTATGTAAAAAGGCCTCTAAAAAGAAGATAAGCAAAGAAGATACTGTATGTCAAATTAGAAAATTGACAAGCACATGTCAAAGATTGGCGTAGCACCCCAAAAACAACAGAACAAATCTATATATGGGTGGTATCACTTTACTCAGAAGATGTTGCTGAACATATTTTGGGGTTTTTTTGCAGTAACCATAACTGGATTTGACAATTCATGCCTAAAGTACAATGTGTGTGAAAAAAATAACACAAAAAGTGACTACCTGAAAGTTTGACATAGAGCTAGTGCATGGAAAGTGTTAAAATACAACTCTTTGAAGCACCCTAGGGTGTGCCCTTTCTAAAATATTATGGTTTGATGGGGGTAAATTACTTTGGCCGGCTTCAAAAATGTCCCAAATAGGACATGGGTGCATGATGACGAAATGTGAAAATTCCAAGTTGGAAAACTGAAATACGCACCCCCCAAATAAGGCCTATTAGCCCCCAAATGACCCGACATACCTATACATGGGTGGTATCTATGACGGAATGGGATGTTGTTCCGCCTGCGGGTGTGCTCAATCTGCGTGGCCCCTTCGCTTACCGCTGGCCCGACTACCGAGTGACGCGCACTCGGCGTCTCGTGCGGCCTGGCGTGACCCTGGGGAAGGGTTAGCGGGCGGTGGAGGGGACCCCTGCCTGGAACCAGCCCGACCACTGAGCCATACGGCACTCAGCGTCCCGAGCAGCTGGCTCACTGACCTTGTGGGTGTGGGACGTCCGTGGAAATCGGATCTGCCAGCCACGGAGGAATCTTCGGATCTATGTGGGAAACGTTTCCGATCTTGCGGGAAACGTTTCCGATCGCGGTGCGAGTAACTTTTCGGATCTCAATGGAAGGATGACCTTTCGGATCGGATCGGCTGAAGGGAACTTCGGATCTGGCAGAAGGGGCGAGGGATTCGGATCTTCCCGCAATCCCTCGCAATACCGTAGCGCGGTACGCGGCCGCGCCCTTCGGTTCGGATCTCCGTCTCTCTGAGAACCGAATCTTCATGCGCTGCGCCTCTGCCCTGCTACACGATGCAGGCCCAGAGCGCTCGCTTCGGTTCGTACCTGGATGGACACCGTACCCTGAGATCGCGGGGGACTCTCAGATACGAAAATACGGTGGAAATAAAGACACACCAGTCAAAGCTGAATGCACTGCAGGATCTGCCTTTATTGTTTACAGTCCAAGCATTTATTACCTCTGCACACAATTAGAATACAATGGGACTCCTTGCCCGCCCTCCAGGACCCATTGGCCCTTGGCCTTCAGGGAGTCGCCAATTCGGACCGGATGGTCCGAATCGGCCATTTTGCGATCCGAACCGGATGGTTCGGATCGGCCATTTTCCGAATCGAGAATTCTTAACTGCGCCACAAGGTGATCGGAAAATGGCGGCGAGCAAGGCAACAAAGGGGAAAATACATTACGCAATAAATCAACGGGGACACTTTATTACACCACACAATCACATCTAATAAAAGTACTTGTAAAACTAGGTGCGTGCCACCGCACCCGAGTGTCCATAGCCACCACTGTCACTGCACCGCCCCTGCCTGAGGGTGCTGGGCCATTCCGTGACACTCCTCCCCCTCCCCCAGTTCGACGCACCTGGTCTGACCCCACCGGGTCATACCGGGGAAGTCGGCGCTCCCAGGCCCATAGTCCGTCTGGGGAGGCCGAGTCACCAGGCCTCTCCATTTGGCCTTGCGGCCGTGCCAGCTTGGTCGGGCCCCCACGTCCTCAAGGTTACCCCGGCTGGGCAAAGGTACATACATCCGGGCCGGAGTACCCCCTGTGTCCCCCCCAGGGTTGTCGCTCACCTGGGGAACCCGGGTGCCAACTGCACACGCCCCAGGTGCCCAAGTCAGCCGTGGAACAGAACCGTGGCTGCGTGAGGCCCCCGAGCCCAAGGGTTGCAAAAATGGGCAGAGGCCAGCGGCGCTCTGCCCCGTTGCCAGCTCCTCCACTGGATGGCCCGGTACGGACACGGCAACCGAAGGAGCACCTCGAGCCAGACCTGGCTGCTCTTCCTGGTGGCCGACGAGGGGGACCAGGGAATGCAACCGCGGTCGCACGGGGACAGCCTCGCTCTGCCCCTCGGGGCAAGTTGGGAGAAACGGGCAGAGGCCAGCGGCGCTCTGCCCTGGTGCCAGCTCTTCCGCTGGGTGGGGATCTCCTTGCAAAAGGATGGTTTCTTTTCCCCCCGGGACCGTCACTGGCTGCGCACAACCCAGCCCGGGGAAACCATCTGTCTGCTCCACCTGGCAGACTGTGGGTGTGTGGGCAGAGGCCAGCGGCGCTCTGCCCCGTGGCCAGCTCTTCAGCTGCGCGAGGATCTCCTTGCGGGAGGATGGTTACTTCACCCCCCGGGGCAAACAATGGTTGGGCACAACCCATCCCGGGGGAACCATCTGTCTGCTCCACCTGGCAGATTGTCAGCAGGGGGCAGAGGCCAGCGACGCTCTGCCCCGTGGCCAGCTCTTCCGCTGGTTGGCAATCTCCTTGTGGCGGGATGGTCTCTTCACCCCCCGGGGCAATCAGTGGTGGCGCGCAACCCATCCCGGGGGAACCATCCGTCTGCTCCTCCTGGCAGACGTTGAGTAGTGGGCAGAGGCCAGCGGCACTCTGCCCCGTAGCCAGCTCTTCCGCTGGGTGGAGATCTCCTTGCAAAAGGATGGTTTCTTTTCCCCCCGGGACCGTCACTGGCTGCGCACAACCCAGCCCGGGGAAACCATCTGTCTGCTCCACCTGGCAGACTGTGGGTGGTGGGCAGAGGCCAGCGGCGCTCTGCCCCGTGGCCAGCTCTTCAGCTGCGCGAGGATCTCCTTGCGGGAGGATGGTTACTTCACCCCCCGGGGCAAACAATGGTTGGGCACAACCCATCCCGGGGGAACCATCCGTCTGCTCCACCTGGCAGATTGTCAGCAGGGGGCAGAGGCCAGCGACGCTCTGCCCCGTGGCCAGCTCTTCCGCTGGGTGGAGATCTCCTTGGGGAAGGATGGTCACTTCACCCCCCGGGGCAAACAATGGTTGCGCACAACCCATCCCGGGGGAACCATCCGTCTGCTCCTCCTGGCAGACTTTGAGTAGTGGGCAGAGACCAGCGGCGCTCTGCCCCGTAGCCAGCTCTTCTGCCGGTTGGAGATCTCCTTCGGGAAGGATGGTCTCTTCACCCCCCGGGGCAAACAATGGTGCGCGCAACCCATCCCGGGAGACCATCCGTCTCCTCCCCCGCTGGACCCGTGGCCTCGGCCACCCTGTCCTCTTGCGGGGTGCAGGGGGTAACTTCCTCAGTCGACCCCCCACGGGCACCCATGGGTCCGCCTCGGCCTCCCATAGGTCCCAAACCTGGGGACTGTCGACTTCCTCCGCCGACCCGTCCCACCACGGGGAGCTCAGGCTCGACTGCGGAACGCCGTCCAACAGTCTCCGATAAGCCACCTCGAGCTCCCACTCTCGCTCGGCTAGGGACTCCAGCTCCTCAAACACCGAGTCCCGGCTGTCTGACGGGATCTCCAGTTCCCGTCGCTCCAGGATGTCTTCCATCCGCTCCTCGGTCTCCTCTCCAAACTCGGGGTCGGCGGCCATGCCCTCGTAGAGCAGCCCCGTACCCCCGTAGCAAGGCCCTGCAGTGGAACTGCCTTCACTAGGGCGCACGGTCGGGGAGGCGGTCAGCCACCGGAGTGCGCGGTACTCGGCGTCCAGTGCGATCTCCTGCTGCACCAGACTCCGGAGTTCGTCCTCCCACTCCTCTGGGGCCCGCCCCTGCAGGAACGCTGCTCGCACATCGTACTGCACTCGATGGACGACAGCGTCGGAGGGAATGTACACCCCATGGCAGTCCCGCTCATGGTCCAGGGCCTCGTACCACAGCTCCTCTGTGGACCTCTGGTCCTGCTCCAGGCCCTCCTGCAGCTCTCTTGCCAACACGACCTTCATGTCGGCGTAGGTGCCAGCGCAGGAGCACCGCTCCTCAATGGGGAATGTGGCGTCCTCAGATGCAGCTCCAGGCGGGCTGTGAGTCTTCATCCGAGGGTCGCTGGGATAAGTGACGTCCTCAGTACAGGCTCCAGGCGAGCTGAGAGTCCCGCAAGCGTAGTCACTGGGGGTTGCAGATTCCCCAGGGGAAGCTCCAGTCAAGCTGTAGGCCTCGTCCCAGGGTTCCACGGGGTAGGGTTCGGGGTTCCAATCGTCTGGCTCTGCTCCGCGGAGCTCTGCCAACCGCAGCTCGTGCTGGCGGTCCTTTTCCTGTTCCACCTCCCGGTAGAACTCCCGCATCACTCGGCATCTGTCCGCCGTCGTCGGGGCATCCCCAAGCAGGGCAATCCGACGCCGCACCTCTCTGAGGCCAGCATCTTCCTCCACCTCCGCTTGGACAGGGCTGGGGACGGGCATCATCGCCTCGTCCTGATCCATCCTGGTCAGTTCCTTGATCAGCGTCTTTCTTTTCTTGTTACCCGGCGTTCCTCCCCGGTTCTCCAACATCCCACGCAGGGTGTCCCGGTCGTAATAGGTGTACACCACCATGGCGTAGGTCTCCAGGGGGCCTGCAGAGAGCGATCCCACCGCTGCCACCAGTATGACGGAATGGGATGTTGTTCCGCCTGCGGGTGTGCTCAATCTGCGTGGCCCCTTCGCTTACCGCTGGCCCGACTACCGAGTGACGCGCACTCGGCGTCTCGTGCGGCCTGGCGTGACCCTGGGGAAGGGTTAGCGGGCGGTGGAGGGGACCCCTGCCTGGAACCAGCCCGACCACTGAGCCATACGGCACTCAGCGTCCCGAGCAGCTGGCTCACTGACCTTGTGGGTGTGGGACGTCCGTGGAGATCGGATCTGCCAGCCACGGAGGAATCTTCGGATCTATGTGGGAAACGTTTCCGATCTTGCGGGAAACGTTTCCGATCGCGGTGCGGGTAACTTTTCGGATCTCAATGGAAGGATGACCTTTCGGATCGGATCGGCTGAAGGGAACTTCGGATCTGGCAGAAGGGGCGAGGGATTCGGATCTTCCCGCAATCCCTCGCAATACCGTAGCGCGGTACGCGGCCGCGCCCTTCGGTTCGGATCTCCGTCTCTCTGAGAACCGAATCTTCATGCGCTGCGCCTCTGCCCTGCTACACGATGCAGGCCCAGAGCGCTCGCTTCGGTTCGTACCTGGATGGACACCGTACCCTGAGATCGCGGGGGACTCTCAGATACGAAATTACGGTGGAGAATAAAGTCACACCAGTCAAAGCTGAATGCACTGCAGGAACTCCCTTTATTGTTTACAGTCCAAGCATTTATTACCTCTGCACACAATTAGAATACAATGGGACTCCTTGCCCGCCCTCCCAGGACCCATTGGCCCTTGGCCTTCAGGGAGTCGCCAATTCGGACCGGATGGTCCGAATCGGCCATTTTGCGATCCGAACCGGATGGTTCGGATCGGCCATTTTCCGAATCGAGAATTCTTAACTGCGCCACAAGGTGATCGGAAAATGGCGGCGAGCAAGGCAACAAAGGGGAAAATACATTACGCAATAAATCAATGGGGACACTTTATTACACCACACAATCACATCTAATAAAAGTACTTGTAAAACTAGGTGCGTGCCACCACACCCGAGTGTCCATAGCCACCACTGTCACTGCACCGCCCCTGGCTGAGGGTGCTGGGCCATTCCGTGACAGTATCAATTTACTCAGAAGATGTTGCTGAACATATTTTGGGGTGCTTTTTGGCAATAAACCTTAAAGTTCACAGTACATGTATTCTTAAATTGCGTTCAAAAAAGAAAAAATAACCAAAACCTTTTTTTTTCTCAGACCTTGGCATAGATTTGGGGTAAAATGGTTGGCATGGAAAGAGTCAAAATACCCCAAGTTTAATACCTTGATTTATGTACTTTAACCCTCCACATATACATATTTTTTTATTCAGGAATTCGTGACAGATATCAGTGTTACAATGTCACTATCACTAGTTTTAAAAGTAAACCCTTTGGAAATGGCAAAGTGCTACTTTCACTTATAAGATAAGGAGAAAAGCGAGGAATATGTAAACATTGGGTATTGCTAAACTCAGGACTAAATTTAGAAACTACTAAGGAATTACATTTTTTTGACGGTTGTTGATACATAAGAAATTTTGGGGGTCAAAGTTCGAAAAAGTGGTGTTTTTTTCAATTTTTTTTGTCATATTTCACAATGTTTTTTATAGTAAATTAGATGAAATGAAGAAAAAAATTGTATTTTTATAAAAGTCCATTTAATGACGAGAAAAACCGTGTAAAATATGTGTGGGTTGCATAAACGAGTAAGAGGAAGATTTGACGTAAACACAAACAGCACAGAAACGTAAAAACAGCAGCGGTCACTAAAGGACGGATTTGTGTAAAACCGCCCGGTCACTAAGGGGTTAATGTCTGCATCAATCAAACCAAAGTGTGGGATAATTCTCGCCTCCGTGTCTTTATTATAATCATGATTCCCCGTCCTATTAATAGGGAAATCTGGGAATTATCCCACAAGACACGGAGGCGAGTATTATGTGATTTGAGCCTAATTAATCAGAGACTGTGACGTGTTAATCACTGGCTTAAAGCAGAATTCCTGAAAGGTGGACTCTCTGGACCAGTCTGCTGGTTTCATGATGTCTTCAAGACGACATCCTTGGGAAAGCATCTGGATGTTGTTGCTCTCCGAGAAGAATGAGCTCCGAACATGGAGATGTCTATGCCAGCCTCTGACATGATCCATCTAACCGGCTGGCCAGTTTGGTGGAAGTTACTGGATGACGAGGTTTACGCAGTGAAATGAAGAAACGTTGAGATTGAGGTGACCTGCTGGGAACATCTCTCATATTACTTTAAACAGCGCACGGGGCATAAATCGGGGCATAAATCGGGGCTAAAACATTTCTGACTATTAGAAATAATAAATGTTGTTCCTGTAGGAGAATAAATTCTGCCGGTTAAATTTACGGCCCTAACATCGCAAGCGCCGTGACAGAGCGTGCAGAAAGATTTACCTCCCAAGTAGCGAAATAATGGCAACGAGGGGGTCAGTAAAAACCTATACCTTGTAACAATCGCCATATAATGGGGTGTTTCCCGCAGAGACTCCATTGAATCCTTGATGAGAAGAAGAGATCACGGATCTAGAGTCATTAATCATGTGATAAGCTTTAGCCGTCTTCAAATAACCGAGTGAAGAAACCCAGTGATTGACTCTGAGGAGCTGATATGGGATCAGCTTGTTGTTCCACACACCAAGAAACCCTAGAGTTCCAGGCTCTACTGTATCTCCTGGTAGGGGGAGCCCAGGCGTTTGACTGGAGGGAAGCAGTTGCTTCCGAAGTGTTGTCTGAAGGCCAATGACGCCTGATATCTTCCAGGCTGAGAGGGAGGCGGAGCGCGTTCCAGTGAGGTGTGCTCGCCGGGCTTAAAAGGTGAGCGCACAGAGTCCTCGGCGCGCTGACGTGGAGTGACTTTCCTGCATCGCTGCTTTTGATAATTACATTGATAAAAAAAGTTTTGACTTATCTGGCTTGTATGAGGACCCTGAACTATTAACGAACCCGGCTTTCCAATTGACTCTTCTTTCACTAAACCCCTGTTTGTGTGTATGTGTGTGTCTCCAGGTATTTGTGCTGAAGCCTAATCACAAGGCGGTTAATTCACTCTGTACCGGATAGGTACTTTGCTAAAGTCTAATCACAAGGCCACCAAATACACCCCAGCCCGCTCCCTAAGGTCAAACAGTGACCTGCGCCTAGCTTCTCCCCGCATCACCTCTTCCCATGATAGACTGCAGGATTTCTCACGCGCAGCCCCCACTCTCTGGAACGCTCTCCCTCGTACTGTCAGACTTTCCCCTAACTTCTCTTCCTTCAAACGCTCCCTGAAAACATTCCTATTTAGGGAGGCCTACCCCCCCAACTCACTGATGCAACCATCAATCACTCTCACCTTACAGTCCTCTCCTCCTGTTTCCAACCCCAACCCTCCCAGATTGTGAGTTCCTACGGGAATAGGGCCCTCATCTCCTCCTGTACTGTTTGTCAAATGTTGTTCAATGTATTGTAACCCTGTCTATACTGTGCTTATTGTACAGCGCTGCGGAATATGCTGGCGCTTTATAAATAAAGAATAATAATAATAAAAGGCGGTTAATTCACTCTGTACCGGATAGGTACTTTGCTGAAGTCTAATCACAAGGCGGTTAATTCACTCTGTACCGGATAGGTACTTTGCTGAAGTCTAATCACAAGGCGGTTAGTTCACTCTGTTAATACTGTATAGGTTTTTTTGTAACCAGCCTAATCACAAGGCTACACTGTTTATACTCCTGGTACCGGTTATATCTGTCCAAGAGGATCCGAACTGTACCACCTTTGGGTAAGCGATATCGCTTACAATCACAAAAGCCTTGGTATCTAATCTCCAGTTGCTGGTGTGGACAAATTATCTGGAATTCCAGTCGCCACCGTGTTGGTTAGACCTGGCATGTATTGGGCTTAAACAGAAATATTGTGAGATAGTCAAAACCCCCAAAAGGGTTGGTCTCTCTGCAAGTTGTTTGGATCTGGGGCCCCCTAGGTGATAGATGTAGCGGAAATATTGTCCATTTCAGGAGAGCAGATCTTGCTCGGAAATGTTTGATATAACTTGATATAACACCAGCCAGAAGCTCCAGACAATTTATGGGTAGGACCATTTCTGCAGAAGCCCATCTGCCGCCTGTGGAAAGCGAGCCGCAGCGCACACCCCAACCAGATCTGCTGGCACCGGACTCTATGACTGTGTCTGGTAGTGGGGGGGGGGGTGATGGCTTTGCTGGTCCTTGTCTCTATATGATCTAACCACCATTGCATCTCTAGTCGATTCGGTGTCTAGAAGACGTGATCGGAGTAAAGCCATCCTCTCCGCACATATTGTGCTTTCAGATGATGAAGTGGCCGGTAACGCGGCGCTCCAGGAAAGATCACTTGTATGGAAGCAGACGAGCTAATGATCTCTCATAGTAACTGGACACGTCTGATTTCTGGAAATCGGCTGAATCTTGGCTGACAAAACGACTTTTCCATAGAATTAACCCTGAAGCCCAGAAACGCTAAAGACTGTGGACTCATTAGCGTCTGGATATGTAAGGGTTAACGCAAAGATAAGTCACTTTAACACATGCCCCAATATTACCTTCTTGACGCTAAACCCCTGAAACATCACTTAGCGCGTCGTGATTGCGTGAGCTTGCTGTACTTTGCGCTCCCCATGTTAAGTATAGGATGCACAATCAGTAATTAGCATTAGGATAAGTGAGGTGTTACAGTGCGAGCGCTAATTACTGCAGGGATACACTAAAAGAAACGTTAATGACACCTTTTAAAGCTGCTGCTAAATGACTGCGCTTTTCCAGACTTTCTTACCTCCCCCCCCCCCCCTGCCCGCGAGCAGAGTGAGACTGGGAACAAATAGTCCTCATTCTCCCTCCAAGATCAACGTGGTGCTGTGGCTCAGCAACGTAAGCCTCCACGGAGTCCTATGGACCCCAGGGGGTGATACATACGGCGGCGTGTAAGCGATACCAGAGTGTCAATGAGGGTAACACTGCGTTCTGGCACAAGGTGTCGTGGTAGCTTCTGTCCCGAAATGTAACGCAGAAATGGGCAAACCTGTAGACACACATTATCCCCGTTAGTGTCATTGTTTCGGCATCCCCCTTTCAGCGTCCCTGTTTCGGTGTCACCTTTCACCGTTCGCTCGGGAATAAGGTCCCAGTTGGGGCAGATTTCTTGTAATTTAAGAATCCTGGATTGGACGAGTGGATGGTTGTGCAAACTCTGTAGACCTAAAGTTGTCTGGTTGTTGGGTTTGGTGCGGTATCTAATCGGGCTGAGGATGATAGTTGGGTAGTCTGAAGTAGTTCAAATCAGTGGGGCAAGAGCTGAGTCCATTTAACGTGCAAGGGGTCGGTGCGTGCCGCAGACAATCGACGTGGAGGTTAAGCCAAGGGTCACAGGCGGATGAAAGGCAGAAAGTAACGCCAGGTTCTTAAGGGAGAGACCACTATCAAGCTCCTTCACCTCTGTGAGTGAGGGGGGGTTAAATAGGGAGCCATGTTTGGGGACACACCCGGCCCCGCCCCTCTCATCACCTTCCCACACTTTTTTGTATGACACAAGGGGAGCAATGGCTGCAGGAGCCGTGTTTACCATTCCTGCTATCACCTGATCACACCCCCTTGCCAGAGAACCCGGCCACCCCCCTAGGACATCATCAGCCTGCTGGACACTGGCCAGGACTTCCGGTGAAAGTGATCCTCAGTGTGGGATGCATGGAGGGAAAACCGCAGCTATACGACGCACCGGGAGAGTGACCAGATTGCTGCGGCCTGGGGAATTGAGGAGCCGCGTCACGGCTGGCTGCTTGGCGGAGCCGGGGGACCTTATAAGTTTTAATTCCTTATAAGTGGCTCCGCGGGAGGAGTCACTCGCTCTGTGGCTTCTTTCCCAGAAGCTCCTCGACTTCTTGTTTTGTAACAGTATTGTCCCAAGAGGCCAGAGATATCGGACATGGAGCTTGTGTTTGTACGGGTGGAGAGGTGAACTCAATCTCAAAACCCGTGATGGTTTGTAAGACTCAAGGGTGGGAGTTTTTGGGCCTTCATAATCTGAGGGCCTAAAGGAACCTCTGGAGGTAGATTGAGGGTTGCGGACGGGGAAACAGCCTCTATTATTGAAAGCTCATCTAATGAATGACTTCACTTTTGTTCCAGTGGAAGAAGAACCTGCAGGGTTTGCCATTTCTTTGTAAATGTCTTCTCAGCATTTTGGGCCGAGTTCTGTGTGAACTCGTGTCTCTAGCTTTGGGTTTACGTTAAGGGGAATTGCACGTCTCTGTTCAATCGATAGGGCGCTATTAATATTATGGAAAATACAGAGCAGCCTGTGGACCCAACCTCGATCCTCAAATAAATGCGATCTGACTTTTCTGGCCGAGCTTATGGATTCAATTGAACAGTCTCTTCTGACCAACTAAAAGCCAGTTTGTCATCTCATACCTTCAAAGTAGCCTCAATGCCCCGTTTAGGGGACCAGCCCATACCTGTAAGAAATCAATGACTTTAGGGTCAAGCTCAGGGGCCATATGGACCTCATGGGTCAAAGTTGGGGCCGGACGTTCAGCCCGTAAATTATTTCTGATCTATTTGGCCAAGCGTTGCGCTGTGTGATCTATTGGAGCCCTCACCATGGAGCTTGAACATTTCCGGAACTTCGCTACACAGTATTCGCCAACGCATGTATTGGGTCGGTAACGGGCTGCGCTGTCGCATACTATTATGGGGAAGAAATGGAATCTGATGCGTCGGAGAGAAATCCGACGTCTAATCCAATAACACTTGTGTTTCTTTCCAGCGGCTGCTTATTCTCCATCCTCTTCCCGCTCTTTATCATCAGCGCCAATGAAGCAAAGACACCAGCAAAAGCCTAGTAAGTCTCCTCGTCCCTGTATGTTTGTGTTTTGCATTCGGAGTTCATTATATCATGGGAGCATTGTGAGCGCGTTTATAGGCTGTGATGGGCCGGCTCGCTCGGCAGCCCTGTGAGCGTGGTACAGGCTGTGTCGCTCCTCAGCTCTTTAAATGGACCTTTCTGCTGGAGAATTGGTGAATTTTAAAGTTCTGAAGGAAAGTTTAGACTTTTAAATAAGGTTCGGCGTGGAGTATTTGCTTTTCTTTCTCACTTTACTCCCCTTGGCTTCATGAAATACACATAAAGAGACAGAAAATATTCACCCAACAAGGTCGACCCCTTTCCACAACCATCCAACAATCCCGGTCTGTGTTCTCCTGCAATCTCAAGCCTTCCTCTACCTGTGCGGAGTACCCAACACCAAGTACATGACGGAAAACCCATGTACCAGCAATAATGTCTGAAATTCCACCGAATCATGAAGAAAGGAGTCTCCCAAGCTGGACCAGGTGCTGAAGAGAGAAACCAAACACACGGAGAGGATTTGTCTGCGAGCTACACCAATCTAACTTCTAATAAGTCTGCAGATCTTCTGTTTGCTCCAAGTGGCCTGATCTCGGTTTGGATGTCCAGCTCATGTGAAATGTCTTCATGCCATGCCACATTTATTGATATTTAGCCCTTTTGCCGTGTTCTGTTCCCTACTGCTGTATTTCTATCATATACTGCTGTATTTGTCTTATACTGCTATATATTTTCCGTATAATAAAAATTCTGTTAAAGGGAAAAAAAAACTTCTAATAAGGAACAATGCTACAAAAATGATTTCCGTAAACCAAAGATCTTCTAGAAGTAAATTGATTGAAATGAAGCAGGAATGAAATAAAACACACAGACTCTGATAACCAAGATAGAAATATTGGAGGGAAGAAAAAGTGCCGGGAAATACTCGCCTCTGAATCTTTATTAAAAATTTAACTTCAGAAGTTATAAAAATTCAGTAACTTTACAGCAAAATTCTGAGGCTTCAAATCGCAGTTTTAAAGCTGATGATGAACTAGAGGTTAAAGAGCGAGGACGCCTAGATCCAATAGAAGGTCACAAGGTGATTTGAGTAATCTGTGATAATCCCTGGTCATCTCCAGCAGGTACCAGACCATGGCTGAGGCTGCCCACTAGGAGGCGGTGACGTCGTAATGTCTGTGTTCACAACAGCCTAAACGTAATCATGGATATAGAGCGGTCAAAACCTATGTCCAATCCTAGAGAAATGCATCCATCACCAGTACATCCGGATCCAGATACCAATCAAAGAACTGCTGTAGCTTTTTGTGGAGCTGGGAGGCAAAGGGCTTGATCTGAAGAGGACCCTGCCTCGAAAGTCTGGAGAAAACCAAGGAGAGTAGATGCTGATCCTGGAAATTCCAATCTGCCAGTGTTGGTCAGAATAAACTGAGCCTGAACCATTACACTGTCCTGCAAACCTCCCAAAAGGTTGCTGCCAACCTTGTCAAGCTTTCAACTAGTGGTCTCCTAATCAGTCTATATATACTGGACTGCTGGAAAGGGCTCCACAATCAGTCACCCCCCCCCCCCGGGAAGACACCCATCAGTAGTTCCAGACCAATGCCGTGATGTTTTGACTTCTGGAGAGACCACTGACCTGTCTCTGCTGGCCACATTGAACTTCCCAGCCCATGTGACTAGTGTCGAATATGATAATCTGGTGCCAGAGGAGCAATAGTTTACCCTTTCCAAGATCTGAAGACTGTCAGCCACCAGCATAGATGGCTCCAGGCTTCGTCTGTTGGTGCGACCAGGTCCGTCTGTTGGCGGGACCACGTCTTTCCTTGGCTTTATTTGGGGGAACCATTGGGCCATCAAGCGTTGGCAGGGCACGATAATGAAGACCAACAACTGCAGTCAGTGTATGAAGCAAGAAGCTTTCCTTCCATGCCAGAGACTTGGCCTTCTCTATTGTATGGACTATGCAAGAGAAGAAATACCTGCTAGTTTGAATCTAAGAGAAAGCCGAGAAACTCCAGGAGATGAGTGGTCTTCAATAACTACTTCTCCTCACTTATCAGAAAACCCAAATCTTGCAACAGGGACGTTATCCAACCCAGAGGTTTTTGGATTGGTGCTTTGGATTGTGACATAGGCAAGGTAAATAAGACTCACTCCATTCGAAAAAGGACCCAAAACCACTGGTTTAAGGATCTTGTGAAGCACCACAGGGCGAATGAGAGGCCAAATGGTAGACAGTGCCACGTCCAGCCCTGCTACTGGGGGGAGCAATGGAAATCCAGACATTTCTGAGCCATGGGGAGGAAAATTAAGCCTGCACGCCTATATTTTAAACCAAAAAGTCTCACAGGTTGGTGAGAACATTAGTTTTTGAAGTGCCGATGCACCACCCACACTTTGAATTCCATAAAACTGATGATTTCTTGCATCACCACCTTTTTTTTTTTTGTGTAAATAATTGATATTTTCCAATAAAAACTTTAGCATTTTAACCATAATAATTTTCCATATATACTTTTTAAACAAGGAAAAACAACGCAATAGTAAAGAAATAAAAAATAAATTAAAAAAGGAAACCATTAATTATTCCTCTCCTTCACTCAGTCCTCCCCTCCCCCCCTATATTAAACCAGCATAGATCCACTCCTCCTCAGGTATACTGACCTACCTGACAATAATGCTCTAATATCACATTATAGTACCTCCAAGTCAATCCTTCTAGATCCTTCCCTCCCCGTCCCTATATGTCCGTCCTAACCAGCCATGGCACCCATATTTTTTTCTAGGCATGTAATGTGTCATTTGACATGGCCGTGAGTTCGTCCATAAGCTGGACGTCCCGGAGCTTCTGGAGGACTTCAGCAAAGGGGGGAGT
This sequence comes from Leptobrachium leishanense, assembly GCA_009667805.1. Classification (NCBI taxonomy): domain Eukaryota; kingdom Metazoa; phylum Chordata; class Amphibia; order Anura; family Megophryidae; genus Leptobrachium; species Leptobrachium leishanense. Next base: position 20,329,067 of record CM019073.1, read on the forward strand.
CTGAGGGCTTTTCCTTACTTCTGCGATAACCTGTCGGGCTGCCAGGGTAATTTTGGAGAATAATTTGTGATCAATATGTGTAAACTCCACAAGTGGTCTAGAGAGAATGAAGGCCCAGGGATCCAAAGGAACCTCTTTAGATAGAGTAGAACTAATAATATCACGGACCTGCAGCCAGAAATTCCAAATTCGAGGGCAGGACCACCATATATGAAGCCTGGTTCCTTGTTCACCACATCCTCTCCAGCAAGTATCCAGAGTAGATGATGACATTCTGGCAAGCTGCACCGGGGAAATCGCCACCTTTTTATTTGCCACAAGGCATAAGATGCTGATGAACCCTGTGGGTGTTCCTGAAGCCGTTTCCACTGCTCATTTCCAGGAGAGATCTGAACCAGCGTAGTGCCGGCTGCAGAAAATATGGTGCTGGACTCCGTGAGTCACAGCACTGCCAAAGAGAATAGAGACCGCTCACCCGCCGCAGTGAGATCCAGAACGGCCGCGCTGGCATTGGACAGTACAACTTAGATTTATAAAGCCAACTCTACAAACCAGTTTATACTGGGCGTGTACCTCAGCGTGGAGGATGCGGGATGGAGGATGCCTCGGCGTGGAGGATGCGGGATGGAGGATTCCTCAGTGAGGAGGACGCCTCAGCGTGGAGGATGCGGGATGGAGGACGCCTCAGCGTGGAGGATGCGGGATGGAGGATTCCTCAGTGAGGAGGACGCCGCAGCGTGGAGGATGCGGGATGGAGGACGCCTCAGCGTGGAGGATGCGGGATGGAGGATTCCTCAGTGAGGAGGATGCCTCAGCGTGGAGGATGCGGGATGGAGGACGCCTCAGCGTGGAGGATGCGGGATGGAGGACGCCTCAGCGTGGAGGATGCGGGATGGAGGATTCCTCAGTGAGGAGGACGCCTCAGCATGGAGGATGCGGGATGGAGGACGCCGCAGCGTGGAGGATGCGGGATGGAGGATGCCTCAGCGAGGAGGATGCGGGATGGAGGAAGGCCTGTTGCTGGGAATGGTGGCTGCTGTGAAAGGCGTCTACCTGGATGTCGGGTCTCTGTGTATTTCATGTTGCTTTGAGGAGTAAAGTGAGAAAGAAATGCAAGTACTCGCCTCCAAAATCATCCGGGTGAGGGTGGGAAAATGATGGGCAGGATGTGTGCGACACAGGCCCCGCTGCCTGATTGTCCATATGAAGATGTGGGGGGTGATGTGGGCGCATTGCATGAGTCACCTCTGTTTTCTCCTTTCAGCCCGTTCCAGCTTCGCCTTTTCTCCCTGGTGGTTTTCCTCAGTAACAGACTCTTTCACAAAACGGTTTACCTTCAGTCCTCCCTGAGCAGCCCAGGCTCCTCCGAGAAGGGACCGAGCCCTCACCCGTCACCCGCCAAGCCGAAGGCCACCCCGAGGCACTGAGCCACAACCAAAGGTGTCCGTCCGAACTCCACTGCCGCACGCAGAATCCTCTGACTGTTTGTGCCCCCCCCCACCCAGCTGCTTTCCTGCCAAGCCCAGTGCATTATGGGAAGGGAGGCTGGAGGTCCTTCCTGGCTCCTGGTCTCCTATAATTGGGATGTGCCCTGTCAAGTTCCAACCACGAGTACCAAACGGCCTGACGTAGGGGAAAAAGCGGAAAATGACGATTATTAGATCAGTCTAAAAACTCTGGATCCTTCCGTTTTACCTGGACATTCCCCACCGCGCCATGGATAGAAAAAAATGGCCACTTCCACGCACATCGCCATGAACCAGTGTGAAGCCGGCACCGGCTCGCCGTGACACACTATCTGAAGCATCAGAGTCTCCATGCTGCTCTTAATGGAATCCAGACCCCCCCCCTCTCAATACCCCCCCCCCACCCCAAATTATGAAGAACATTTGGCAAACAAAGACTGTATATGAATCAATGGGCACTAGGGGTTAAATCCAATTTTTAAATGTCCATTTTGTAATAATCTGAGACTCGGGGGAGGGGGGGGATTCTGAATAAGAGAGAACCTGTGTTTTGCACTATGTGCCGTGTCTGGATAAAGCTCTGCTGGTATCCCTGTGCGTGGACTGTGCGGTGTGGGGGGGTTTGTCTCTGTAGTAACCGTCCTGCTCTTCATTCAAAGTCTGTGCCAGGTGATGTGTGGGTTAACCTTAGCACCTCCACCTTATACTGGAGAGGTGAGCCGGTGACATGAAGGCTCCATCCTGGCCATGCTGATTGCTCCGCACACAGGAAGGTGTGAGGTATCGCTGTACCGTCACCTGCTGAGCTGCTCCAGCACGTCCAGTGCCGCTCAGTGCTTCTGCTCTGAGATGCACCGGCTTGGGCAGCAAAGCACGGAGCTGAAACCCAGTGACCACAAGGAACAACCAGGGTTCAAGGTCAGGACTAGAAGTAAACCAACTAATGTGGATAATGATGACAAAGAACAGCTGTTAGAGCTTATCCGTATGGCTGCACATGTGGGTAACTAATTATTGGATGTTTTTATTACCTGGACATTAATTGTTAAATTTTCCTATTCGATGATATCAAGTTTGAATTTTGAGAAGACTCGGAGGCGAGTAATTGCATTTCTTTCTTGATTTAATAAAACCGCAGCATAGAAAACCCATAACGTGTTAGAAAAAAACATTTTCTCCCATAGTCCTTCACTCCCACAGTTCCCTTCCCAGTATAAAACCAGCTGCTCCCGGAAGGAAGATCTCTCCGTATCCTACCGGTGAGCTTCTGTTTCCTCTGTGGCAGTTTTGCCGTCCCAGCTCTAATCTCGGGGCGGTGTCCGGCCATGGGAGGTGTGTTTTATTTGTTCCACTCGTGTTGTTTCTCAGTTTCCGGTGCTCACAAAAGCTGCTTTGAGTCTGACACGGCGGAACTAGTTCTAGCTGTCGTGGAATCTTCCACATTCGCTCATGTGTCTTACGAGTTCTGGTTCTAATTGCCGTTTATCACAGCCCATAACGCTCTTCTCTGCTGCGATACAGCGTCTAGCAGAGCTAAGAAGTGATCTTCCCCTCCAGAGAGCTCTGAGTTGAGAGATGGTGGCTGCTTACGATCGTGCAAGTATTAATCCGCAACCGGATCCGTTACCCAAGAGCCGCCGTCAGTCTTGGGTTCCCTATTAGACCCGCAGGTTCAAGGCTCTTATATCCTTGGCAGTTCGGTCCGTGGTGGCCATTGTCTGCTAATTTTAGCCAATCCCTACAAGATGTGCTAGCGGCTGTTAAGGATTTGGCACCGGTGTTCCCTTGAATACTGCAGCTCGTCACATAATGCAAGAAAGAAATGCAATTCTACCCAAGACACGGAGGCGAGAATTATGCAATTTCCTTCTTTACTCCATGATCAGTAGCAAAAGATAACAGTCAAATGGTTCGATGAAGAATACTGACACAATAAAATCAATACATAACATATCCAATGAGCAATCAGGTGTGTCCAGCAGGTCTATAGGGGAGTGCCGCGCGTTCCCAAATCCTTTCTTTGCTTCTACCATCAGCTAAATACACTGTTAAACGTTTCTCTGTGATTACTGTTTTTTTTTCGGAATGTATCTTGTGGATTTGTTTCTATGCATTTTATGGCCGTTAGATAATATATATATTTATTTCTATAATGCCATTTTTCCGATGTTTTCCTCACACTTTGTAATCTGTCCGTTACCCGTTTTCTGGTATTTTTACCTCTTTTTTTCTCGTCTGCACCTCAGTGCGTCAGTCTCAGCTCCTCTCTTCCAGGTCTCAGCCTCTCTGGATAAACACCTGAGTGTAATTCAGCTCCTCTAGAAGCTTTAGGCAGCTCCCTATTTGTATCTGAGCATTTGAGACCCCCTCGCTCCTCTGAATGGGATCCCTCTTATATTGAAGGCGCATTAGAAAGCCCCTGGATAAAGACACCCGCAATCAGAGGCGTAACTAATAACCTCCGGGCCCAGGTGTGGGAATCCATAAAGGGCCTCTCCCCTAAGCAAAGACATATCACCTCCCATCCCCATGTGCTGGACCCCTCAAGATCCACTATGACCACTTCAGTCCATCACATTTTTAATGTAATGTGCACAGAGCTCCACAGCAATAAAACTCACAGTAATATGCGGTGTGTAAGAATGTATCACAGAGCTCCACAGCAATAAAACTCACAGTAATATGCGGTGTGTAAGAATGTATCACAGAATTCACAGCAATAAAACTCGCAGCAAAATGTGGTCTGTATGAGCGTATCACAGAGCTCCACAGCAATAAAACTCGCATAAATACAGAAAAAATGGCGTCGCGCCCATACTCACCGGAGCGGCAGCAACTGCCAGGAGTAACAGCCCAGTTAATGTATAAAACATAACAAGGAAAAAAAGCGTCATCTGCGCTCGTTTCTATGTGTTCCATGTACAACAAAACACTATGAGGTTTTTGTTTGTTTCAATGGCCATTGCAACGTAAACTCACTCGCCACTTCACGGCACCTCTTTAGAGTGGGTACCTAACAATTGTAACCAAAAGGCCGCTCTTCTGTATTGATGTATATCATGCTTGTAACACCAGTCCGTCGTTCTGCAGCTGTTCCTCTTTCCATGTTTTTGTTTTTAATCCCAAATGGGAAGTGTTTGGTGCGTGTATAAATAAAACCCACCATATCTCTGCCTCTCCTTGGCTGAAAAGCAGCAGGAGGGGCTTGGAGCTGCTCAGTAGAGCGGCCTTTTGGTTACATTTGTTAGGTACTCACTCAAACTTGGGTTTTTAGAGCACTGGACTCATTTTGCACTGGGGTACAATCTGTATAGTCGTGATAGATTGCACCTGAATGGAAGAGGGTCTGCTGTGCTAGGGGACAGGATAGTTAAAAGGTTGGAGGAGACTTTAACCCCTTAGTGACAGGGTGGTTTTACACAAATCCGTCTTTTAGTGACCGCTGCTGTTTTTACGTTTCTGCGCTGCTCGTGTTTAGATCAAATTTTCCTCTTACTCGTTTATTCAACCCACACATATTATACACCCTTTTTCCCGCCATTAAATGGACTTTCTAGAAATACCATTATTTCCATCATATCCAATAATTTAATATAAAAAAAATATGAAATATGAGGAAAAAAATGGTAAAAACACACTTTTTCGTAATTTAATCCCCTAAAGCTATAACCACCAATAAAGACCCCGGCTAAATAGTTTCCAAATTTTATCCCGGGAATAGAAATACCCAATTTTTACATGTTTTTACCTTTTAACCCTTTCACTGCTGAGCCAGTTCACCTATGTGCGCTGCGCTCATTCTGACCATTTTGTGCTAATTATTTTTAGATGACAGCCTAGGTCCTATTTAATTAAACTCCCCCCAGACAAAACCACATTTAAAAAAAAAAACATTTTTTTATTTTATTTAATTTTTTTATTATTTTATTTAATTTTATTTTTACATTTTTTTTTAAAACCAAACCTGTTTGGTATCATTTGAAAGACCATAATCAGGCCTTTCAAATGATGGCAAATATGACCATCTAGCTGCCATGGATCGGGAGATAAAGGGATCCTTAGGATCCCCTTATCTCTACATGGCAGCTAGAGGGTTAACTGGCCCACTGACATCCTCACACATATGGTGAGGTTGTCAGTGGGTGGGGGGGGACCTGGAGGCTTGGCTGACATCCAAGATGTCAGCCCCCCTCCAGGTTTGAATCACGTTTTGGCGCCAATTGGCGCCGCAACGTGATCCGGTGGCGAAATGGTTAATGCCATACACCGCTGGAAAGGGGAGGCTCTCCCCTCTCCAGCGGTGCAAACAGCATCTCCCTAGCTTCAATGGTTGGGGAGATAGAGCCCCCCCCTCCCCTCCATTGAAACACATGGGGGCACCTTCTGATGACGTCACCACGCAGCGTGGCGACGTCATCAGCCTCGCCTGCCCATGTAAATCACATGGGCAGGCTTCCTCCCTGCCAGATCGCCGTGGGATCCGACGAGGGAGGTGAGTATCGGGCGGGAGGGGGATTTGGCGCCGGTGACGTACCCTGTACGTCCGCGGGTCTAAGGGAGACCCGAGGACAGGATGTACAGGGTACGTCAGCGGCCCTTAAGGGGTTAAACTAGTGGAAGGGGGGAGGGATACAGTATCTTACAAAATGGAGACCGAGCAGATAGCAGAAGGGTTTCGGCTCAGACTAAGGGGGGTGGAGCCGGGGGGATGGGTAATGTCAGAACAGTGGAGGCATGTAATGTAAAGTCGCATTCAGCATGTGTGGGTAGAGACAACATTAAATGTATGCTTGCTAATGCAAGGAGCCTCAATAACAAGATGGGGGAACTAGAGGTAATAGCATACACTAAGCAATAAGACATTATAGGAATAACAGAAACGTGGTGGGACGAAACGCATGACTGGGCTGTAAACTTAAACGGTTATACATTGTTTAGAAAGGATAGGAAACATAAGGGGGTGGAGTGTGTTTATATGTAAATCAGGATTTAAAGCCTAATATTACACAACTGGAAAGCGATGAGGGAAATGTGGAATCCTTATGGGTAAATATTTCGTTGGGGAATAAACAGGGAAGTCAACTATTGGTTGGCATATGCTATAAACCACCTAATATAGATAATGATGAGGAAGAACAACTGTTAGAGCAAATTAGGAAGGCTGCACATCATGGTAGCACTTTAATTATTGGAGATTTTAATTACCCGGACATTAATTGGGATAATGGGACTAGTAATTCAGCAAAGGGAATCCGGTTTCTGAACATTTTAAATGATACCTTCATGTCACAACTGGTAGAAACACCAACTAGAGAGGATAACTGTCTGGACCTGGTTATAACAAATAATGTGGATCTTTTCTCAAATATTAATGTAAAGGAACAGTTGGGAAACAGTGACCATAATATGGTGACTTTTGAAATTAACTCAAAAAAACACATTCATAGGGGGCATGCTAAAACATATAGTTTTAAAAAGGCCAACTTTATTAAAATAAAGGAAGCACTCAATGTCATTGACTAGCAGAAACTCTTTCACGGGAAAAACACTGAGGATAAGTGGAATATCTTTAAACTAACACTAGAAAAGTACACGTCTCCATATATTCCACTGGTTAATAAATATAAAAGAAACAGACTGAAACCAATGTGGCTTAGTAGGAAGGTAACTAAGGAAATGAAAAATAAAAAGAAGGCATTTAAAGCTTTTAAATCTGATAAATCTGAGGCATCCTATAAAGCATATAGGGCAGCCAATAAAGCATGTAAAAATGCGATTAGATGGGCTAAACTAGAAAAAGAAAAAGAAATAGCCAAAGAGAGCAAGACCAACCCTAAAAGATTCTTTAGGTACATAAATTCTAAAAAACCCAAGAGTGAAAATGTAGCTTCACTAAAATCTGAGTCAGGGTTATTATTAACGGAAGATCAGGATAAGGCAGAAATTTTAAATGATTATTTTTCTTCAGTATTTATCAACGAGAAACCTATAACAGGAGACATGCAATTCATTAATAAAAACTTACTAATACAAAGTGACTGGTTGACTCAGGACAAGGTTTTGCAGAAATTAAACAATGTGAATGTGAATAAAGCCCCAGGGCCAGATGGAATTCACCCACGAGTACTGAGGGAGCTATGTGTTGAAATATGTAAACCTCTGTTTTTAATCTTTCGAGATTCTTTTCTTTCAGGAATAGTACCAGAGGATTGGAGAAAAGCTGACGTGGTCCCTATATTTAAGAAAGGTTTAAAATTTGTGCCTGGGAATTATAGACCTGTGAGATTAACATCTGTGGCTGGGAAAGTATTTGAGGGGTTACTAAGGGATAATATTCAGGAATTTATTGGGAGGTATAATGTTATTGGCAAAAATCAGCATGGTTTCATGAAACACAGATCATGTCAGACTAACCTAATTACGTTCTATGAGGAAGTAAGTAGAAGTATAGATCAGGGGGTCACAGTGTGATAGTGTCAGTGTAGATCAGGAGGTCACAGTGTGATAGTGTCAGTATAGATCAGGGGGTCGCAGTGTGATAGTGTCAGTATAGATCAGGGGGTCGCAGTGGATGTGATTTACTTAGATTTTGCCAAAGCTTTCGACACAGTTCCACACAAAAGGATACTATTTAAATTGAGAAAAAATGGTCTAGATGAAAATACTTGTTCTTGGATAGAAAACTGGATAAAAGATAGGGTACAGAGAGTGGTCATAAATGGTACATTTTCAAGATGGACACCAGTGGTAAGCGGTGTCCCTCAGGGGTCTGTTATAGGACCAATACTATTCAATTTATTTATAAATGACCTTGAGATAGGCATTGAAAGTCATGTATCAGTGTTTGCAGATGACACAAAACTAGGAAAAGTAATACAATGTGAGCAGGATGTTACTTCGCTGCAGAGGGATTTAGATAGATTGGGGGACTGGGCACTTAAATGGCAGATGAGATTTAATCTAGATAAATGTAAAGTTATGCACTTTGGAGTGAAGACACACAAGTAATTTATACCCTAAATGGTACGGAGTTAGGGAAATCCAAGCAGGAGAAGGATTTGGGAATAATCATAGACTTCAAACTAAGTAACAATGTGCAATGTCAAACAGCAGCCGCCAAGGCCAGCAAGTATTGGCATGCATTAAAAGGGGAGTTCACTCACGGGATGAAAACATAATTTTGCCTCTGTATAAATCAATGGTCAGGCCGCACCTTGAATATGCCGTGCGATTTTGGGCACCTGTCTTAAAAAAAGATATTATATAGCGTTAGAAAAAGTGCAGAGACGGGCAACTAAATTAATAAGGGGAATGGAAGGTTAAGTTATGAGGCAAGATTAACAAGCATAAACCTGTTTAGTTTAGAGAAACGGCGCCTTAGAGGGGATCTGATAACCTTATATAAATATATACGGGGCCATTATCAACCATTGTCTGATAACCTATTCATTAACAGGACTATACATAGGACAAGGGGTCATCCATTTAGACTGGAAGAAAGAAAATTTAGCTTAAAGCATAGGAAGGGTTATTTTACGGTGAGAACAATAAAGCTGTGGAATTCTCTGCCTGTTGAGGTGGTTGGGTCAGAGTCTGTACAGACTTTTAAAAAACGACTGGATGACTTCCTGCAGACACAGAATATTAAGGGTTATAATATTTAATATGTGGGTAAAAGCTTCTTGATCCAAGGAGAAATCTGACGCCATCTGGGGTCAAGAAGGAATTTTTTCCCAGTATGTTGCATATTTCAGACTGGGTTTTTTGCCTTCTTTTGGATCAACAGCAGTAGGTTATGTGGGAGAGGCTGAACCCGATGGACGCATGTCTTTTTTCAGCCTATATAACTATGTAACTCTGTAAAGAGGTGCCTTGAAGTGGCGAGTGAGCTTACATTGCAATGGCCAATAAAACTCGCAGCAAAATGTGGTCTGTATGAGCGTATCACAGAGCTCCACAGCAATAAAACTCACAGTAATATTTTTTTTTTGTGAAAGGATTTTACCAGGAAGGATACATTGAGATTTCTCTTGTTTTCAGTATGTCCTGTCTGGCGAGTCTGTACCATTAGGTGTCTTGCCAAGGACACTTACTGGAGAGGTTGCTCGCTGGGATCGAACCCATGACTCCACAAGCTCTCTCCATGCAGAGCGGTGACATTACCTCTACTCCACCCAGCCGGTACCTCTACTCCACCCAGCCGGTGTGTAAGAATGTATCACAGAATTCACAGCAATAAATCTCACAGCAAAATGTGGTATGTATGAGCGTATCACAGAGCTCCAAAGTAGAACTCAGAAATAAGTACAAAATATTAGTAAAATAATATAGTAAAATATTTAATTAGATAAAATTAAGATAAATATAAAAATGATATTCACAGAATTTAGATTATTAAAAAAAGATATACTGTAGATACTCGAGTATACTGCTAGATTTTGGTGACAAAAAATTACCAATAAAATTGGAGGGGTTGCGTTATATTCGAGACCTCTGCATTGCGTGTAGAATAAAAACAAAGAAATTGCCTTGCTCCGGATTTCATGTCTCCTGGAAATTCTGGATGTCTCGCTGAAGTGAATGCGGCTCTGTGATGCTCGCAAACACTTCTCGAACCCCCGGATTCAGGAGAGGTGGGATCCATCATGTCCAGAGGGCACGCTCGGTTTAAGCCAATCCTTCACCTCGCTCGCCTGCCGCCGGCCATCTAAATTGCTAGTAGAGAAGACTGGTGGCCGGTTGGTAAGAACTGCAATCATTCTAGAGCCGAGCATCCTGGCCTGAGGGATAGTCTGACCGTGTTAATTCAAATCCTTCCAGGTTATCTTATTTACCCCCATTATATTCGAGTCTTGAATATTCTCTCATCTATCCTATAAAACAATAAGGGCTGGCGTGTCCGTCGCCAAAACCCTACTGCGCGCACAACCTGCGGCAGTTGGCTGTGCGCGCATCCAACGGCCGTGGCACGCGCACAGCCGGCATGCGCGAGGGACAAAACAAATCCGATCCATTGGAGAGGCGCACAGCACAGCATAGCACAGCACTCCAATGGATCGGATTTGTTTTCTGCATCTCCTCCGCGCCCGGCCTACCATATTACCAGTCTGTCATGCACAATACCAGTCTGCCAGCCATATTACCAGTCTGTCATGCACATTACCAGTCTGTCATGCACAATACCAGTCTGCCATGCATATTACCAGTCTGCCATGCACAAAACCAGTTCCCAGCCATATTACCAGTCTGCCATTGTCATGTGCCTTGTCGCCGGCGCCGCAAGAGAACTAAGAACAAGTTGCCTGATAGTGGTATGAGTAGCAGTGGCCCTCCTGAAAAGCCTTGGTGAGCTGGTAACCAGGTGCTAGCTAATACCTCCTGATTTCTCCTCTATAAAAGAGGACCACACCTATCACTAAATGCTTCTGCATTAACCTAGTGTTCTCCTCACTAGCAAGAAGCTCCTCCAGTTCCTGATACCTGCTTGTTGTATCCTGTCTTCTCCACGTTATTTGCAGATAAACCCTCTACAGGTTCCTGTTTAAAGATCTCCTGCTACAGATCCTGTATAAAGATACCTGCTACAATTCCTGTTCCCAGGATCCTCTGCCTTCCCATGATCCTCTTCCTTCCCAGGACCCTCTGCCTTCCCAGGATCCTCTGCCTTCCAGGACCCTTGCTTCCAGAACCCTCTGCCTTCCCAGGACCCTCTGCCTTCCAGGATCCTCTGCCTTCCAGAACCCTCTGCTTCCAGAGACCCTCTGCCTTCCCAGGATCCTCTGCCTTCCCAGGACCCTCTGCCTTCCCAGGACCCTCTGCCTTCCAGAACCCTCTGCCTTCCCAGAACCTCTGCCTTCCCAGGATCCTCTGCCTTCCCAGGACCCTCTGCCTTCCCAGGACTCTCTGCCTTCCCAGGACCCTCTGCCTTCCCAGGATCCTCTGCCTTCCCAGGACCCTCTGCCTTCCCAGGATCCTCTGCCTTCCCAGGACCCTCTGCCTTCCCAGAACCCTCTGCCTTCCCAGGACCCTCTGCCTTCCCATGATCCTCTGCCTTCCCAGGACTCTCTGCCTTCCCAGGACCCTCTGCCTTCCCAGGACCCTCTGCCTTCCCAGAACCCTCTGCCTTCCCAGGACCCTCTGCCTTCCCATGATCCTCTGCCTTCCCAGGACTCTCTGCCTTCCCAGGACCCTCTGCCTTCCCAGGACCCTCTGCCTTCCCAGGATCCTCTGCCTTCCCAGGACCCTCTGCCTTCCCAGGACCCTCTGCCTTCCCAGGACCCTCTGCCTTCCCAGAACCCTCTGCCTTCCCAGGACCCTCTGCCTTCCCAGGATCCTCTGCCTTCCCAGGACCCTCTGCCTTCCCAGAACCCTCTGCCTTCCCAGAACCCTCTGCCTTCCCAGGACCCTCTGCCTTCCCATGATCCTCTGCCTTCCCAGGACTCTCTGCCTTCCCAGGACCCTCTGCCTTCCCAGGATCCTCTGCCTTCCCAGGACCCTCTGCCTTCCCAGGATCCTCTGCCTTCCCAGGATCCTCTGCCTTCCCAGGACCCTCTGCCTTCCCAGAACCCTCTGCCTTCCCAGGACCCTCTGCTTTCCCATGATCCTCTGCCTTCCCAGGACTCTCTGCCTTCCCAGGACCCTCTGCCTTCCCATGATCCTCTGCCTTCCCAGGACTCTCTGCCTTCCCAGGACCCTCTGCCTTCCCAGGACCCTCTGCCTTCCCAGGACCCTCTGCCTTCCCAGGACTCTCTGCCTTCCCAGGACTCTCTGCCTTCCCAGGACCCTCTGCCTTCCCAGGACTCTCTGCCTTCCCAGAACCCTCTGCCTTCCCAGGACTCTCTGCCTTCCCAGGACACTCTGCCTTCCCAGGATCCTCTGCATTCCCAGGACTCTCTGCCTTCCCAGGACCCTCTGCCTTCCCAGGATCCTCTGCATTCCCAGGACTCTCTGCCTTCCCAGGACCCTCTGCCTTCCCAGGACCCTCTGCCTTCCCAGAACCCTCTGCCTTCCCAGGACTCTCTGCCTTCCCAGGACTCTCTGCCTTCCCAGGACCCTCTGCCTTCCCAGGATCCTCTGCATTCCCAGGACCCTCTGCCTTCCCAGGACCCTCTGCATTCCCAGGACTCTCTGCCTTCCCAGGAACCCTCTGCCTTCCCAGGACTCTCTGCCTTCCCAGGACTCTCTGCCTTCCCAGGACTCTCTTCCTTCCCAGGATCCTCTGCCTTCCCAGGACCCTCTGCATTCCCTGGATCCTCTGCATTCCCAGGACTCTCTGCCTTCCCAGGACTCTCTGCCTTCCCAGGACCCTCTGCCTTCCCAGGACCCTCTGCATTCCCAGGACTCTCTGCCTTCCCAGAACCCTCTGCCTTCCCAGGACTCTCTGCCTTCCCAGGACTCTCTGCCTTCCCAGGACCCTCTGCCTTCCCAGGATCTCTGATTCCAGGACCCTCTGCCTTCCAGGACCCTCTGCATTCCCAGGATCCTCTGCCTTCCCAGGACCCTCTGCCTTCCCAGGACTCTCTGCCTTCCCAGGACTCTCTGCCTTCCCAGGACTCTCTTCCTTCCCAGGATCCTCTGCCTTCCCAGGACCCTCTGCATTCCCTGGATCCTCTGCATTCCCAGGACTCTCTGCCTTCCCAGGACTCTATGCCTGCAAATAACTCTCTGCTTTTGTTTTCTATTTTCCCTAACTAGATCTCCCTCCATACCTGGCCTAACCCGGCTCTACTTCCTACTCTCTTATGTATTTAGTATAGTTTTAGTTTTCTTTTTTCTCTCCGCTTGCCTTTTACTTAATCTTATTGCTGGTTATTATTTATACAGTGTCTTCCCTTCCTGTCAGTATTACCCAGCTCCTTGATATTTGTTTATTGCCTTTTATACCTTACTCCTAATAATTCCTTTTGTTATATATATATATATATATATCCTTCTCTGCATAAATCATTGCACATTGTGTTCAAACCTGCCACCCCGGAACCAGCTCCGTGACAGCCATGCACAAAACCAGTCTGCCAGCCATAAAACCAGTCTGCCAGCCATAAAACCAGTCTGCCAGCCATATTACCAGTTCGGCAGCCATATTACCAGTCTGCCAGCCATATTACCAGTTCGACAGCCATATTACCAGTCTGCCATGCACATTACCAGTCTGCCAGCCATATTACCAGTCTGCCAGCCATATTACCAGTCTGCCAGCCATATTACCAGTTCGCCAGCCATATTACCAGTTCGACAGCCATATTACCAGTCTGCCATGCACAATGCCAGTCTGCCAGCCATAATACCAGTGTCTCATAATACCAGTGTGCCTAAATACCAGCCTGCCATGCCATGCATACCACGTGCCATTAAATATACGCATAATGTATGCGCTACAAAAAAAATGCCCGCCCAAGCCCAACACAATCTAAGGGGCCCCATGAGTTTACAATCTAAGGGTCCGGTTCCTGTGAGCTTACAATCTAAGAGGGAAGAGGAACCTGCTCTAATATATAAATGCCTTTGTTATGCGCTGTCAGCTGTGCGCCCACCCATCACAGCTGCTCAGTTGGCCCTCCTGTTGTGGATGGGATGGCGATGGACGCGTTACAAACGCATTAATATAGAGAGATACTCTTGGATAGGACATTGAAAAAAAACTATGTGGACTTGAATTCTGACCTGGCGACAACAACAATAGACTGTCCTCTGGGCACGCTTTCCACCTAGTTTCCATAATAAATCTCTCCATCGTGTTATATTCGGGTCGCGCTATACTCCAGTATCTACGGTACTTGTTACCTTACTTTGCAAGGAGGGGGCTGAATTCCTCTTTGTCCAGTGGAAGCAGAGGCGGCTCTAAATTTTGAGAGGCCTTCGGCGAAAAAAAATTAAACAAAAGGCCCCCAATGAAGTCCATAAAAATTACTTAACTGCATAATTAATTTTGTAGGGGAGAGTGAGGCAGTAGAAGCAAAAAACGTGACAACCTCCTGTAACAACAATAATAAAGAAAAAGTATACGTATCTGCGTCCTGCAAAGCACTGCCCTCTAGTGCTAGTGGAAATGGAAAATAAATGGAGCGGTATCTGTAAAATAAATTACAAAAACCAATGGTGCAGAACGCAGAAAAAAGTTACAAATAAGCCCCTGCTTTGAATAAACTCACAGGATGTACATTGATAATGGGCACATATCAGATCTTATGGATGTTACCCCTCCTGGACGGATGTGCAGGTCTCTTTAGGCGATCAGCTTGGATAGCAGAGGATTTTGTGCCTTAGACTCTTTCCAAAGAACACACCGCCAGATCATCCAAAACGTGAAAGAAAATAATCGAGCAGGTACTTAAGAATTGGATTTAATTGTGACCAAAAAATAAATAAACATAATCCAACGCATTTCGTCTCTATATAAATCGAGACTTCATCAGGGAAAATATGCTTCCAATGGAATAAAATGAGTCACACTTTATACAATAAAAAACAATAGAACACGCCTCAAATTAATAATTAAACGATAGCAGCCGAAATCGATTGTAGAAGGGCAGTCCGGCGTGCGCCTCATCCTGAAACGCATCGCTGTAGGAACTACTTTCTCACAATTCGTTTCGGTTCTCGCCGGAAGTGACGTATCGCGATGTGGATCCGATCGAAATTTTGTCAGTCGCCATCTTACGAAGGTCAGAAATGCGCATTCTTGATACCGATGTGCTCACGAAAGGTCCACGAAACGATCGTTACGTCCTTACATATGGGGCCATGATGGCACCAAAAATACTGATCAGTCTCTGAAAGATCCTCTGTAACAAACTGGAATATAGTAAAAAAATCACTATCTTCACAATGGAATAATACCATCCAATCATAGAACTCATACACAGGCACAAAAGGAAACACATTAAAAATGGAGATGTAAAACAGAAGATATAAAACAGAAAGTGATTATCCCAGTGGAAGACTGATAAAGTGGAGGGTGATACTATTACTAATAATTACAGACAATGATGGATGTCCAGATCGGAATTCAAATCCCCCTTCCTCCAAGTGCCCATTCTAAAAATCCACTCCGTCTCTCTTAGAATCAGGTCCTTGGAAGAATCACCTCCTCTCCAGTTATTTACCACCAGATCTATACCAAAACATTTAAAACGGTAAACACTAAAGAGAGTGAGGCAGTATCAGGGGTGAGATGAGAGGAAGAGAGACTCTGTCAACAAGGAGTTGGGTAACGAGGCAGAGCATCGGGACGAGATCATCTGTGGATTTGGGTTGGATATGCACACAGAGGGTTATTGGAATCTGGATTGTGGTTGGATATGCACACAGAGGTTATTGGAATCTGGATTGTGGCTGGATATGCACACAGAGGGTTATTGGAATCTGTGGATTGTGGCTGGATATGCACACAGGGTTATTGGAATCTGGATTGTGGCTGGATATGCACACAGGGGTTATTGGAATCTGTGGATTGTGGCTGGATATGCACACAGAGGGTTATTGGAATCTGGATTGTGGCTGGATATGCACACAGGGGTTATTGGAATCTGGATTGTGGCTGGATATGCACACAGGGTTATTGGAATCTGTGGATTGTGGCTGGATATGCACACAGAGGGTTATTGGAATCTGGATTGTGGCTGGATATGCACACAGAGGGTTATTGGAATCTGGATTGTGGCTGGATATGCACACAGAGGGTTATTGGAATCTGTGGATTGTGGCTGGATATGCACACAGGGTTATTGGAATCTGGATTGTGGTTGGATATGCACACAGAGGGTTATTGGAATCTGGATTGTGGTTGGATATGCACACAGAGGGTTATTGGAATCTGGATTGTGGTTGGATATGCACACAGAGGGTTATTGGAATCTGTGGATTGTGGCTGGATATGCACACAGGGGTTATTGGAATCTGGATTGTGGCTGGATATGCACACAGGGGTTATTGGAATCTGTGGATTGTGGCTGGATATGCACACAGAGGGTTATTGGAATCTGGATTGTGGCTGGATATGCACACAGGGGTTATTGGAATCTGGATTGTGGCTGGATATGCACACAGAGGGTTATTGGAATCTGTGGATTGTGGCTGGATATGCACACAGAGGGTTATTGGAATCTGGATTGTGGCTGGATATGCACACGGGGTTATTGGAATCTGGATTGTGGCTGGATATGCACACAGGGGGTTATTGGAATCTGTGGATTGTGGCTGGATATGCACACAGGGGTTATTGGAATCTGGATTGTGGCTGGATATGCACACAGAGGGTTATTGGAATCTGGATTGTGGTTGGATATGCACACCGGGGGTTATTGGAATCTGTGGATTGTGGCTGGATATGCACACAGAGGGTTATTGGAATCTGTGGATTGTGGCTGGATATGCACACAAAGCGTTATTGGAATCTGGATTGTGGCTGGATATGCACACAGAGGGTTATTGGAATATGTGGTTGGATATGCACACAGAGGGTTATTGGAATATGTGGCTGGATATGCACACAGAGGGTTATTGGAATCTGTGGTTGGATATGCACACAGAGGGTTATTGGAATCTGGATTGTGGCTGGATATGCACACAGAGGGTTATTGGAATCTGGATTGTGGCTGGATATGCACACAGAGGGTTATTGGAATCTGGATTGTGGCTGGATATGCACACAGAGGGTTATTGGAATCTGGATTGTGGTTGGATATGCACACAGAGGGTTATTGGAATCTGGATTGTGGTTGGATATGCACACAGAGGGTTATTGGAATCTGGATTGTGGTTGGATATGCACACAGGGTTATTGGAATCTGGATTGTGGTTGGATATGCACACCGGGGGTTATTGGAATCTGTGGATTGTGGCTGGATATGCACACAGAGGGTTATTGGAATCTGTGGATTGTGGCTGGATATGCACACAGAGGTTATTGGAATCTGGTGTGCGTTGGATATGCACACAGATGGTTATTGGAATCTGGATTGTTGGATTGGATATGCACACAGAGGGTTATTGAATCTGTGGTTGTGGTTGGATATGCACACAGAGGGTATTGGAATCTGGATTGTGGTTGGATATGCACACAGAGGGTTATTGGAATCTGGATTGTTGGCTGGATATGCACACAGGGGTTATTGGAATCTGATGGTTGGGTTTGGATATGCACACAGAGGGTTATTGGAATCTGTGGATTGTGGTGGATATGCACACACAGGGTTATTGGAATCTGGATTGTGGCTGGATATGCACACAGGGTTATTGGAATCTGGATTGTGGTTGGATATGCACACAGAGGTTATTGGAATCTGGATTGTGGCTGGATATGCACACAGTAGGCTTTATTGGAATCTGGATTGTGGTTGGATATGCACACAGAGGGTTATTGGAATCTGGATTGTGGCTGGATATGCACACAGGGTTATTGGAATCTGGATTGTGGTTGGATATGCACGCAGAGGGTTATTGGAATCTGGATTGTGGCTGGATATGCACACAGAGGGTTATTGGAATCTGTGGATTGTGGCTGGATATGCACACAGAGGGTTATTGGAATCTGTGGATTGTGGCTGGATATGCACACAGAGGGTTATTGGAATCTGTGGATTGTGGTTGGATATGCACACAGAGGGTTATTGGAATCTGGATTGTGGTTGGATATGCACACAGAGGGTTATTGGAATCTGGATTGTGGTTGGATATTGTCACGTTCCCACGTTCCAACCCTGTCTTCCTGCCCTCTGTATTTGTATATTGTGTTTCTTCCATTGTGTTTCTGTTGCTGCCTATTCCTGGGTGGCCTCCCAGGGGTTAATTGGTGTTCTGTGTGCTGCTCACCTGTTGACCCTTGCCTTGATTCCCCTGCCTATATTAGAGCAATGTACCTATAGTACATTGCTGGGTCATTTTACTTCGCCTGGTCTCCTTGCGACTTGTGTCCTGAGAGCTCCTTGCTGTGTTCCTGATATTCTCTGTTTGTTCATCCTTGTTCAGTTTTTGTCTCTATTATTTCTGTTCCAGTTTATGTCAGTTCCTTCTGTGTATTTAGTTCTGTCTATTGCTGTATTTTGTTTTGCTGTTTATGTTCCATTCAGATTCCCCGGTTACTGATTTTGGCTTGGCTGACTTCCCTTCTGGTTCCTATTCCTATATCTGTATGACGTACTCTCTCTGGTTATGACTTTTGGCTTTCCTCTTTATGACTACTCTATTGTATATTCCTTGTCTGTACCGTTTCCAGGAAACCCTGTCATCTGTATACAACAAAAGACTCTGTACGGCTTCAAGGTAATACTTTCCTTTAGATTAGATCCGGCTATTCTAAAGACCGGTCTTTCAGTGCAGGGAATCTTTGGTATTGCCGTACAGAGGTCTTTTGTTAACCCTTTGTTGCTTTCACCTGTCCTTGCAGTTTACCCTGCATCTCTGCATATAGGGGCTTCTCTCAGGAACCTTGACCTCACCTTCCTGCGAGTTATATTCATAGGGATATATATACAGACCGACCACTTCCAAGGATCGGAGGGCAAGTATAGGGTGGTGCGTGCCTGGTGGTACTGCCACCGTGACATAATGACCCAGCCATTACATAAGCCCGCAGAGATGTGTACCGTGTTGGAAACCATATTGCACGTTTGAGGAATTTGTGGTTCACCTCAAAGGGTTACTGAGTCTGTGTCTAGACTCTGGCAATCAGGTCTCATTTGAGAGCAGGGTTCGTGGTCCGCTTTCTCCTGATGAAAAAAACAGAAGACGTGAGTACAATCTCTGTTTTTATTGTGCCAGTTCGTTGCACTTTTTGTCTGGCTGTCCCCTCAAGCCGGTGCGTCCTGGGGCTGGAGTGCCGGTGCGTCTCAAGACTTGTGGTGAGTCTGTGCGCCCTGATACTGGCCAAGTGCCAACTGTGCCCATGTCCCACAGTAAGGCCGCTAAAGCCAGACCACGTAGGGGATCTGATGGTGCCAAACCCTGCGGGGAGTCAGATGGCACCAGATCCCACTTTGAGTTCAGACCTCCTAAGAAATCCAGGTTTGAGAAAGAGGCACCTGAGTCTATGAAGGATGAATCCTTTTTGGCCACAAGGCCAGAGGATGAAGAACCCATGGAGGTTATGTCACTCATGGCATCCGGTAATAAACCTCAGACTTGTGTAGATACATCTGATGGCTGTAGGGTTTTAAAGACACAACTGGCTGGCTATGAGCAGCGACTGGCAGCCAAAAAACAGTCCCTACGTATTATTACTGGTTGTATTACATGTAGAGCCGCAACCCCAGTGCCAATTGGCAAAAAGCCAGTTCTGTTTCTGTCTGGCAATGTGCAGCCAGCCCTGTCTCCGTTTGGCAATGTGCAGCCAGTCCAGCCTGATCCTGGCACGATGGCAGCGGTGCTGCCTGATCCTGGCACGATGGCAGCGGTGCTGCCCGATCCGGGTGCGGTGACAGTAGTGGTCTGGTAAACTGCCAGTCAAATCAGTCCCAAGCTGTGTGTCAGGGTGGCACCTGGCATACGCCGTGGTGGGACCCAATTGCTGGGGATTTTAGCCCTTTAGGCAGGAATGTACAGACTGTACCTTAGAATAGGCTGGTTGGTAGCAGTCCATAGCGCGGTACAAATAGGGATTACAAGGTAGAATGGTCTGGACGGTCCGTGGGTCGAATAGGCGGGTAGCAAGGAGGCAAGGTCGGTTGGTAAATCAGGATCTGGTACACGGGTTATCACTAGCAGTATAGAGCAGGTCTCAACAATACACAGGATTGACTTGTAATGAGAAGTCAAGTTGCAGGAGTGGGAGTTTCTCTTTTATTAGACAGGGGGGTGTGGTGTGTGTTGGTGTTTTTACGTATCACTTGGAATTAACCCATATAGGTGCTGGATAGGACTGAGACAGCACTTTTCCTGTATGCGTACATGCAGGGCAGGTTCTTGCTCACATACAGGTACAGATCCCTTACACTGTGTGTCAGCGGTAACCCTCCCAAGCTGTGTGTCAGCGGTACCCCTCCCAAGCTGTGTGCCAGTCCCAAGCTGTGTGCCAGTCCCAAGCTGTGTGCCAGCGGTGCCAGTCCCAAGCTGTGTGTCAGCGGTACCCCTCCCAAGCTGTGTGTCAGCGGTACCCCTCCCAAGCTGTGTGCCAGCGGTGCCAGTCCCAAGCTGTGTGCCAGTCTCAAGCTGTGTGCCAGCGGTGCCAGTCCCAAGCTATGTACCAGCGGTGCCAGTCCCGAGCTGTGTGCCAGAGTCAAGCCGTGTGTCAGCAGTACCAGAGCTACATTGCAACACCACTGTACCCATGCCCCACAGAGAGTCCGAGGTTTCCAACCCTCGTGTTAAGGCACAGGTAGGCGAGCCTACTCCCACTGTTGCCGTGTCGTGCGGGGTGGTCACCAGTTCTAGACCTCGTTCTAGGAGAAGACGGGGAAAGGTGTCTAACCCTGGTCCCACTGATTCTGTGTCCAGTCTAACTGATGCCAAGATCCCCCTACCCCGTCATGTCCCTGAGGGCTATGTGCAATCGCCCCTTGGACTGGTGTTCAGGAAGGACCACTGGGTTGCCATTCAAAGGAACCCTCATAGTCGGGGGCGTCTTGTGGAGGAGGATGACGACTCTGAGTGGGACCTCAAAGGACTTTGGTGAATTGTGTTCGTGATCTGGTTTCCTGATTTTTGTCTGTCATGTTTGTTGTTTTAGGTGCCCTGAGGTCACCTTTTTTGGAGGGGGCTACTGTCACGTTCCCACGTTCCAACCCGGTCTTCCTGCCCTCTGTATTTGTATATTGTGTTTTTTCCATTGTGTTTCTGTTGCTGCCTATTCCTGGGTGGCCTCCCAGGGGTTAATTGGTGTTCTGTGTGCTGCTCACCTGTTGACCCTTGCCTTGATTCCCTTGCCTATATTAGAGCAATGTACCTATAGTACATTGCTGGGTCATTTTTCTTTGCCTGGTCTCCTTGCTGTGTTCCTGATATCCTCCGTTTGTTCATCCTTGTTCAGTTTTTGTCTCTATTATTTCTGTTCCAGTTTATGTCAGTTCCTTCTGTGTATTTTGTTCTGTCTATTGCTGTATTTTGTTTTGCTGTTTATGTTCCGTTCAGATTCCCCGGTTACTGATTTTGGCTTGGCTGACTTCCCTTCTGGTTCCTATTCCTATATTCTGTATGACGTACTCTCCCTGGTTATGACCTTTGGCTTTCCTCTTTATGACTACTCTATTGTATATTCCTTGTCTGTACCGTTTCCAGGAAACCCTGTCATCTGTATACAACAAAAGACTCTGTACGGCTTCAAGGTAATACTTTCCTTTAGATTAGATCCGGCTATTCTAAAGACCGGTCTTTCAGTGCAGGGAATCTTTGGTATTGCCGTACAGAGGTCTTTTGTTAACCCTTTGTTGCTTTCACCTGTCCTTGCAGTTTACCCTGCATCTCTGCATATAGGGGCTTCTCTCAGGAACCAAGGCCTCACCTTCCTGCGAGTTATATTCATAGGGATATATATACAGACCGACCACTTCCAAGGATCGGAGGGCAAGTATAGGGTGGTGCGTGCCTGGTGGTACTGCCACCGTAACAGATATGCACACAGAGGGTTATTGGAATCTGTGGATTGTGGTTGGATATGCACACAGAGGGTTATTGGAATCTGTGGATTTCTGGTTTTCCGGGAAGGACACATAGAGTTTTCTCTGGTTTTCAGTTTGTCCTGGATTCAATAACATTGAATTGTTACAGAAAAACAAAGTAATAAAATGCAAGATATTAAAAACCTAAATCTTAACACAAAAAAATAATAGGGAATTCTTAAGGGACTTTAGACTGGGGGGAAGATTTGATGGTGTCTGGGAGGTTATTCCATAAATGTGGTGCTCTGTAGGAAAATTAGGATGGAGTCACTTTCTTTTTGTATTGTGGTATTGCAAGTAAGGTGCAGGTCCTGGATCGGAGGTTATAGGATGAGGGAACTGCTGGAGGAAGCAGTCTATTCAGGTAGGGTGGTAGCTTCCCAGAAAAGCTCTTAAACACCAGGTTGGAAAGGTGAAGGGTGCGTCTGGATTCCAGCGATGGCCAGTTCAGCTCTTTTAACATGTCACAATGGTGGGTCATGTAGTTACATTTTTAGCACTAAGCGGCAGAATGAGTTATACAGTGTAGTAAGTTTCTGAAGGTGTGTTTGCGGGGCGGCTGCATACACTACATCTCCGTATTCAATAGCTGGCATAAGCATTTGTTGTACAATCTGCTTTCTTACCGCGGGGCTCAGGCAGGATTTGTTTCTGTACAGGGCACCTAGTTTGGGGTAAAGTTTAGATGAGAGTTTTTCGATGTGGGGGCCAAAGGATAGATTTGGGTCTAACCACATACCTAGATATTTGAGAGAAGTGACTGTGGTCAGCGTGCCATTTGATCTTGTAGATGGGATGTTTGCAATTTGTGTAGTTTAGGTTTTGTTCCAAAGAGCATCGTTACAGTTTTGTCATTATTTAGAAAAAGTTTGTTGTGTTTGATCCACTTTTCTACCTCTGTGAATTGTTCTTGCAGCACGGCTTCCAGCTGCGGGAGATTTGGTTTGCTGGTATAGATTACAGTGTCGTCTGCATACATGTGTACAGTTGAGGCTTTGCAGATCATTTATGAATATCGTGAATAGAAGGGGGCCGAGTATTGAGCTTTGGGGTACTCCGCACGTGACTGGGAGGGGGAGGGAGGAGTTGCCAGAAATGGACACATATTGCCATTGGTCGGATACATATGATTGAAACCAGGTTAGCGTGTGATCACCAATGCCAGAGTTTTTAAGTTTTTGTAACAAGATGCCATGGTCTACTGTGTCAAAGGCCTTGGCAAAATCAAGGAAGATGCTCCAGTTAGGTTTCCTTGTTCCATCCCAGCTTGGATATCATGGCAGACTTTTAAAATGGCGGTTGTAGTTGAGTGATTTGGACGAAAGCCTGATTGATCCGGGGTTAAGTAGTTTGAAGATTGATAATAATCACGTAATTGTGTGTAGACCCATTTGTCCAAAATTTTTGACATTACAGGGAGCAATGATATCGGACGGTAGTTGGATACCAAAGTACTGTTGCCACTTTTATATCCTTGGGGAATCTGTGATCGTCATGTAGTTACATTGTAGCACAAAGCGGCAGAATGAGTTATACAATGGAGTAAGTTCAGGCTTTGCTCCCCCGCGTGAATGATCAGGTTTTTCTCCCCCCGCGTGAACGATCAGGCTTTGCTGCCCCCGCGTGAATGATCAGGTTTTTCTCCCCCCGCGTGAACGATCAGGCTTTGCTCCCCGCGTGAACGATATAGCTTTGCTCCCCCCGCATGAACGATCAGGCTTTGCTCCCCCCGCATGAACGATCAGGCTTTGCTCCCCGCATGAACGATCAGGCTTTGCTCCCCGCATGAACGATCAGGCTTTGCTCCCCCCGCATGAACGATCAGGCTTTGCTGCCCCCGCATGAACGATCAGGCTTTGCTGCCCCCGCGTGAATGATCAGGCTTTGCTGCCCCCGCGTGAATGATCAGGCTTTGCTCCCCCGCGTGAACGATCAGGCTTTGCTCCCCCGCGTGAACGATCAGGCTTTGCTCCCCCCGCGTGAACGATATAGCTTTGCTCCCCCCGCGTGAACGATCAGGCTTTGCTCCCCCGCGTGAACGATCAGGCTTTGCTCCCCCACATGTCTCTGTGCCGTTCAATGAATGAGACACAAATATTGTGAGAACCAGGCTGCGTGTGGATATGTTTATCACCGATATTATTCCATCGCACTGATTGAGGGAGGTTTTAGAGGAAATGCATTTGAATGAGCGTTTTGAGGAAGACGGGGCTGGTAACGTTGGCATCTTGTCATATTTCATGCCAACCAATCTCATAATTAGCGATGAATCTTCTTTTAGAAATGTGGCGGCATCGAGCGGCACAATGCTTCAGTCTGACGCGTACAGGCGTTTTTCAGCGTCCTCTGGGTATCTCGTAGCCTTAAAAGATTTCCTCCATTCTTGAGCCTTGATGTTAAAGTGGATTTACAGGCTCTGAGCACGCGAAGATACTGACCAATAGGAATGCATTCATGCAAAGGCAATGCATGCTGACTGGTCCAAGATAAGAAGTTGTTGCCTTCAGTCAGTTACGAAATAATGATATTTCTAATGATCCGTCGTCATTTTTATTATTTAAAATCATCCCGTCTGAATTTTCTTGACATTTTATTACAAAAGTAAAACCTAGATTTAAATTGTTATTTGAATAAGACCCCTGTACCAGGAGGACCTAGTGCGGCGAGGCGGAGGCGCGGGAATAATGCAGAGAGGTGGCGGCGCAGGAATAATGCAGCGAGGTGGAGGTGCAGGAATAATGCAGCGAGGCGGAGGCGCGGGAATAATGCAGCGAGGCGGAGGCGCGGGAATAATGCAGAGAGGTGGCGGCGCAGGAATAATGCAGAGAGGTGGCGGCGCAGGAATAATGCAGCGAGGTGGAGGTGCAGGAATAATGCAGCGAGGTGGAGGCGCGGGAATAATGCAGCGAGGCGGAGGCGCGGGAATAATGCAGAGAGGTGGCGGCGCAGGAATAATGCAGCGAAGTGGAGGCGCGGGAATAATGCAGCGAGGTGGAGGCGCGGGAATAATGCAGCGAGGTGGAGGCGCGGGAATAATGCAGCGAGGTGGAGGCGCGGGAATAATGCAGCGAGGTGGAGGCACGGGAATAATGCAGCAAGGCGGAGGCGCGAGAGTAATGCGGCGAGACGGAGGCGTGGGAATAATGCAGCGAGGTGGAGGCACGGGAGTAATGCAGCAAGGCGGAGGTGCGAAAGTAATGCGGCGAGGCGGAGGAGCAGGAATGCTGCGAGGTGGAGGCGCGGGAGTAATGCAGCGAGGGGGAGGCGCGGGAGTAATGCAGCAAGGCGGAGGCATGAGAGTAATGCGGCGAGACGGAGGCGCGGGAATAATGCAGCGAGGTGGAGACGCGGGAGTAATGCAGCAAGGCTGAGGCGCGTAAGTAATGCGGCGAGGCGGAGGAGCAGGAATAATGCTGCAAGGTAGAGGCACGGGAGCAATGCGGCGAGGCAGAGGAACGGGAGTGAGGCGGAGGCGCGGGAGTAATGTGGCGAGGAGGAGGCGTGGGAGTAATGCGGAGGGGCGGGAGTAATGCGGCGAGGCAGAGGAATGGGAGTAATGCGGCGAGGAGGAGCGGGAGTAATGCGGTGAGGTGGAGGAGCGGGAGTAATGCGGTGAGGTGGAGGAGCGGGAGTAATGCGGTGAGGCGGAGGAGCGGGAGTAATGCGGTGAGGTGGAGGAGCGTAATGCGGTGAGGTGGAGGAGCGTAATGCGGTGAGGTGGAGGAGCGTAATGCGGTGAGGTGGAGGAGCGTAATGCGGTGAGGTGGAGGAGCGTAATGCGGTGAGGTGGAGGAGCGGGAGTAATGCGGTGAGGTGGAGGAGCGGGAGTAATGCGGTGAGGTGGAGGAGCGGGAGTAATGCGGTGAGGCGGAGGAGCGGGAGTAATGCAACGAGGCGCAGGAGTAATGCGAGGCGGAGGCGCGGGAGTAATGCTGCGAGGCGGAGGAGCGGGAGTGTCATGGAACTGACGTAGCGCTCCACGCTTCAAACACCAAGAGACTTTATTATGTTCATTTGTATCGTGTGATTTTAAATATATTTTACATTGTTTGGTTTTAGTTTAAATTAGTTTAGTGTAAATTGCGTAGCTTTATTTTTAAATATACTTCTATTCCTGTAGGTAAATGTGTTTTTGTGTAGCCAGTAAACAAGCTTTACTGCTGTGTAATATATGCAACAGGGCTTTTCCCCTTATCTGGCTGCATGTTTGATTCAAGAAATCTGGGATAGTGTTTGTCTTTAATCTGATGTGTTAGAACAATAGATTATGTAAATGTTGTGTGAGCTAAAGGCTAAAGAATGTTTATTGTAAATATCTAACTGACATAATGTAATTAGAGACTTTAGGTACATGTTCACCATTTGGTATGTAAATTATAACTGAAGAGGACCTGAAGGAAACCTGCATTGGTCTTGGAACCAACCAATCAGAACTGTTGGGATGGGTGTGAAGTTTGAATGTGCACTGCTGTATTTTGTATAAATATCCGGTGAAATCTTCCATAAAGAGAGAATCCTGTTGGAACATACAGCTCGTCTGGTGTCTCCTTCAGTTACACTACACTACACTCAACCTCAGAAGGCACAGAGCGGCCTTCTGGAAATGCAAAGAGGCTCCAAGGCAGAGGTTCAGATCAAGCAGATCTGGAGCTGCAGATCAGGCTGCTCGAGGCACTGAGCTCCAAGCAACTCAGAGGCCGGGCTGATCTTGGCAAGGGGGTATCTGGAGAGTCAGGACAGGCGGAAGAGAATGGTTCCGTCACATTGGCTGGCAGCGATGTGGATAGAGGCTCTCCAACACCAAGACACCCCGAGATGGCCAACTATACAGCCTGCAAGCGAGACACCCTGAGGGACCTGCTGGAGAGCCGTGGATGGAACGGATACTAAAGTAAGGGTCAAAGGCACAAGTGTGGCGCAACCAGGAGCGAGATGGAAACGCTCAAGGAGGTAAAAAGACGCCTCAAGCAATATGGTCCAAACCCTAGCATGGACCTGTTCCAGAGCGTTTGGAATGAGGTCTGTTTATTGCAGAAAAGGGAAGCTGTGCGGGACCAGGAAGATTTTAACCCTCTGCATGTGGAATACAATAAATACAAGGTCCCAGGCTGGACTGAGCCAGGGGACATTCGTAGCCAGGAGGAGAACTGGCTGGCAACTACACCACACACCCAGAGGGTGCCTACAGACTTGGATTGGCAGAGACCAGGGATTTTGGAAGCATCGGCTTCTGCCAACGCCAAGACCCAAACAAATTTGCCTCTGCACCAACCATGACCGTCAACCCACCCTCAAGTAAGGCTAAAAAGAAGCGGAGGGGTGGACGGGTGAAAGAAATGGAGGAGGTGTTGGTTCCAGAATGCAAATTATGTGACCCGTTTCGAAGGGAGGTAGAGACATTGAAAGGGCAACTAGAAGCTGCCACCCAGAGCGAGAAAGAGACTGGCCTGCGATTGCACCGGCTACAGGATCAGCTGCAAGATGGTCAGAGAGAGCTGTATGAGGTGAGACTATCCAGAGATGCTGCGAAGGTGAATGTACAGCGCCTGGAGATGGAAATCACTGGCTTACGGGACTTACTTACAGTTGCTGAGCGAGCCAAGGATAATGCTGCTCCGGAGCGAGAAGAGGCCATGGCCATTGGCATTTTAAAAGTCCAGGCAACCTTGGGGGAAAAGTGTCTCCTGGAATCACAGATAATAGCCCTGACATAGACATTACAGAACCATCAAAATGAGCTGCGAGCTGTCACGGTGGAGAGAGATGGTTGCTGCATGGAAGTGCAAGAACAGGCAGCCACCATACAACGATTGTCGGCCCAGCTGCAGGCCTGTGAGGACTCTACTCTCACCCTACACACGGAGCTCAGTGGTGCTCAGGCGCAGATAGCGGAGCTGGAGCGCCGTTCCTGTGTAATGATCGAGCAGCTGGAGGCTGAGCGGCGAACTGGCGCTGCTCTACACATAGAAATGAAAGCTTTTAAAATTCGCCTGGAGAACTGCGAGCAGGAATTAGAGCGGACACAGCTCTCCCGGGATACTATTCAGGCATGGGCCTGGGAGCAGCAAGAGGAAATACAGCTGCTCCAGAACCAACTCCAGCTGTGACAACACCAGCTACTAGAAGCAGACGCAGCTCGGAAGGAGAGCCTAGCTCAAACCAAGGCAAGCGAGATGGAGGTGAGCCGTCTGACACACCAACTAGGTGTATTGGAGCAGGAGCACCATGGCACTGTCAGCCACCTGCAGGCTGAGCTTGAAGGGACACGAGCACAGTGCCAACAGCTCCAACATGAGTTGTCCCTGGCACAAGCTGCCAGCACCCATGTGCCCACCACAGAGGAGAGCAGCACAACAGGGAGTCAAGGCATTGCCCCTGTTATATTTGGCATAGAGGAGCGATTGTACCCAGTGTTGCTGGAGGTGGATGCTGTGCTGGCATCAGAGTGTGCCTTGTCCCCAACGAAGATGGAGACCCCCCAGCACTCCACCCCTATGATCCAAGGTGCCGCCAGAGAGGGGACCTCTTCTTACCTGCCTAGAAGACCAGCAGAATCAGTGAGTGACTACCCTGAGAGGCAATCAAGTTCCTGGCCCCAGGAAGAATTGCGCCCTTTTGGGATTGTGGGGATTGCTGTGGGCTGGGCCCTTTTTAAATGTTCAGGAGTGGGGCAGCAGCAGAAGGAGAGACTGGGGACTTGGATTGCTGACTGTGTTCTGGTCCTGGGTCCGCAGAGGGGCCCTGGAGACAGAAAAATGTGGGGGGGAATTCCAGTGTGCCCGTGTAACCGGCCTACACCCTCACTGCCCGTTCGTATGGACTCTGCGTTGTGTTTTGTGGTGTTGTTGAGCATTAAAGATGAGACCGGCAACTGGATCGCTGGGAACATGCGATTTTAATCTGAATAAAACATATATAAAACACAGCAATGAGAATATCCTCAGTGATTTCCACCTACAGACACCAAGCATAGGATTAGCACAGGTTATCACTTGTTGTGCAGATATTTACACTCAAAGCCCTGTTCTAAACAATAGAGCGGTTTTATTCTGCACACCTGATTCTCCTAGAGGAACTAACATAACTACACATACATAAGGGTTAAATCTAAACACAACGTTTTGGGAGAACTTATGCATGGGTTTAAAGCTCTAAAGGGAAGAGAATGTGAGAGCTTTTCATTACACCTCCTACCTCATGCAGCTGCCTTGTGATCTGAAGGAAAAAGCCCGGGCTCTCAGGGGATGAGGTCATGCCTCATTAGCATAATAACATTAACTCCTAAACGGCTGCACAAAATTAAAACAAAAACAAACCAAAAGCTTTCTTTGGGGGAGACATTCACAATAATACAGGAGTTTCTCTAAAATGAGGGATATTAGGGGAATTAACACACACTGTGCTCTTAAAGAGACACACACATATTTACATCGGTTACATTCACCCCTCTTGAATTACGCTAATATCCTGACCATTTAACACACAATGGTCCTACTGAACCAGACTGAAACTAATCGTATTTGCCGTTTATGACGGAATGGGATGTTGTTCCGCCTGCGGGTGTGTTCTATCTGCGTGGCCGCGTCGCTTACCGCTGGCCCGACTACCGAGTGGCGCGCACTCGGCGTCTCGTGCGGCCTGGCGTGACCCCGGGGAGGGGTTAGCGGGCGGTGGAGGGGACCCCTGCCTAGAACCAGCCCGACCACTGAGCCATACGGTACTCAGCGTCTCGAGCAGCTGGTTCACTGACCTTGTGGGTGTGGGACGTCCGTGGGGATCGGATCTGGCAGCCGCGGAGGAATGTTCGGATCTTATGTGGAAACGTTCGGATCTTATGCGGGAAACGTTTCCGATCCTGGGGGCGGGTGAATCTTCGTATCTCCGGTGGAGGACTTTTCGGATTGGAGATGGATGGAGTGTCGAAGCGAGGGGAATGGCGTTTCGGATTGGAGTGGATGGAGTTTCGGATCGGGGTGGATGGAAAAGGAGTCGGTTCTTACCGCAACTCCCACTGAATACCGAAGCGCGGTACACGGCCGCTTCCTTCGGATCGGATCCTCGTCTGATAGCCTGGGAACCGAATCTCATCCGCTGCGCCTCTGCCCTGATACTCGATGCAGGTACAGAGCGCTCGATTCGGTTCGGATCGTCCGGGACACCGCACCCTGAGACCTCGAGGGATTCTCAGAATAGAAAGTACAGCGGAGAAATAACACATCAGACGAGGCTGGATGCACTGCTAAGTCTGCCTTTATTATGCACAGCTCAAGCATTTATTAACTTTACACAAAATTACAATACAATGGGACTCCTTGCCCGCCCTCCCGGGACCCATTGGTCATTACGATTCAGGGAGTCGCCGATTCGGACCGGATGGTCCGAATCGGCCATTTTACGATTCGAACCGGATGGTTCGAATCGGCCATTTTCCGAATCGAAGATTCTGAACTGCGCCACAAGGTGATCGGAAAATGGCGGCGGGCAAGGCAGACAAAGGGAAAATACATTACGCAATAAACCAACGGGGACACTTTATTACACCACACAATATCACATCTAATAAAAAGTACGTTAACACTCCGTGCGTGCCACCGCACCTAACTGTCCCTGGCCAAGACTAATGTGTGTGCACCGCCCTGGCTGAGGGTGCTGGGCCATTCCGTGACACTCCTCCCCCTCCCCAAGGCCCGACGCACTCGGTTGGACCCCACCGGGTCGTACCGAGGTAGTGGGGCTCCCCAATCCCTGGTTCCCGGGCCGACTGTCGCGATAACCCATCTGCGTTACCGTTCTGCGACCCGGGCCGATATTGGATTGTGAAATTGAAGGGTTGGAGAGCCAGGCTCCACCGCAGCAGGGCCGTTCTCTCCCCGCCACTCGGTTGAGCCATACCAAGGGGTTATGGTCGGTCATCACGGTGAAGGACCGACCGTAGACATAGGGTTGGAGCTTTCGTAGGCCCAGACCAAGGCCAGGCACTCCTTCTCACACGGCAGCATACCCCACTTCTCGTGGCAACAGCTTCCGGCTAATGAACGCCACCGGATGTTCCCCCCGTCGTCCCCCACTTGACTCAGGACAGCTCCCAGTCCGAACATGGACGCGTCTGTGTGAACAACAAAACGTTTATTATAGTTGGGAGCTGCCAGCAGGGGAGCTTGGGTCAGGGCGGCCTTCAATTGCCGAAAGGCCTGCTCGCACTCCGGGGACCACAGGACTTGGCGGGGCAAGGATTTCTTGGTCAGATCAGTCAGGGGTTTGGCCAGGTCACTGTAATGGGGTACGAATTTTCGGTAGTACCCCGCGGTACCCAGGAAGGCGAAGACCTGGGTCTTGGTCACAGGGGTGGGCCAATCCAGGATAGCCTCTATCTTAGCGGGCTCTGGCCGTTGTATCCCGCACCCCACCCGGTGGCCCAGATACTGCACTTCGGCCATCCCCACTTTGCATTTCTCCGGCTTCAGGGTCAGGTTGGCGTCCCTAATCCGGCCCAGGACAGTCCCTACATGGTCCAGATGTTCCTCCCAGGTCTGGCTATAGATGGCTATATCATCCAGGTACGCGCAAGCGAACCCCTGGAGGCCATCGAGGAGGCGATCGATTAACCGCTGGAAGGTAGCAGGGGCGTTCTTCATCCCGAACGGCATGACTCGAAACTGGTACAAGCCGAACGGGGTGATGAAGGCCGACTTCGGGGTCGCCTCCTCGGCAAGGGGAATCTGCCAATACCCCTTGCACAGATCCACCGTGGTCAAAAAATGACCCCCGGAGATCTGGTCTAGCACTCGTCGACTCGGGGCATCGGATAAGCGTCCGTAATGGTACAATCGTTTATCCACCGATAGTCGACGCAGAACCTGGTGGTACCGTCTTTCTTGGGCACCAGGACCACGGGCGACGCCCATGGACTGGCCGACGGTTCAATGACCCCCAGCTCCAGCATCTCCCGGATCTCGGCCCGCATGGACTCGCGGACCGCTTCCGGGAGCCGGTATGCAGGTTGCCGAAGGGGTCTCTGACCGGGCGTGTCCACCTGATGGATGGCCTGGTCCGTGTATCCCGGGAGAGCCGAGAAGACCCCCGGGTAGGCGAGAAGCAGCTGCCGCGCCTGCGCCTGTTTCTCGGGTCCTAGCTCCTCCCCCAGCTGTACCTGATCCACCCCGGAAGGCTGCTTGGCTGCCCCCGGGAGTTCTTCCAGCGGAAACGGTTCCATCTCCTCGGCAGCCGGCGCGCATATGGCGTCCACCGTCTCCGGCCGCTCATGGAAGGCCTTCAGCATATTGACGTGGAACGTCCGCTGGATTCTGGTGTCTGCGCAGCTAACAACCACATAGGTGGTATCCCCCAGCTGGGTTACCACCTTGTAGGGACCTTGCCAGGCCGCCTGCAGCTTGTTCTGCCGCTGTGGTTTCAACACCAGAACCTTCTGCCCCACGCAGAACGAGCGACTGCACGCAGCGCGATCGTACCACGCCTTCTGCTGAGCCTGGGCCGTCTCCAT
Organism: Leptobrachium leishanense; assembly: GCA_009667805.1. NCBI lineage: Eukaryota > Metazoa > Chordata > Amphibia > Anura > Megophryidae > Leptobrachium > Leptobrachium leishanense. The sequence goes on from CM019073.1 coordinate 20,361,625, forward strand.
GTTCTCCTGCACGAACCCCTGGAGTTCCGCCAAGCGCTCCCGGAGCTTCAGGACGTACTCCACCACAGGAACCCCATCCTCCTCCGGTGCCCCCTCCCACTGAGCCCTAACCAGATCCAGAGGTCCTCGCACCTGGCGCCCATACAGCAGCTCAAAGGGGGAGTAACCGGTGGATTCCTGAGGAACCTCCCGGTAGGCGAACAACAGGTGGGGAAGATACTTCTCCCAATCCCTGTTCTCGTGCACGAAGGCCCGGATGAGCTGCTTCAGGGTCCCGTTAAACCGCTCGCACAGCCCATTTGTCTGGGGTGATACGGGGCGCTGTGCAGCGCCCGAACACACAGAGACGCCAGAGCTGTTGGGTGAGCTCAGCGGTAAACTGGGTACCCTGATCGGATAGGATTTCTCGGGGAAACCCTACCCTCGTGAACACCCTGAGGAGCGCGTCCGCTACGGTGTCCGCCTGGATGTTGGCCAAGGCCACAGCCTCGGGGTACCGGGTGGCATAATCCACTATGGTAAGGATGTATCTCTTACCGGTGGCACTGGGCCGTGGCAACGGCCCAACGATGTCGACCGCCACCCGGCTAAAAGGCTCCTGAATGATGGGCATGGGCCGCAAGGGTGCCTTCGGGTGATCCCCGGCCTTCCCAGTTTTCTGGCAAACTGGGCAGGTGCGGCAATAGTCGCGGGTGTCCTTGCTAAGGCGGGGCCAGAAAAACGCGCGCGCGCCAACCTGTGCCGGGTTTTCGTCTGGCCTAAGTGACCTGAAAGGGGGATGTCATGGGCCAAGCGCAGAAGCTCCCGCCTAGGGCCCTGAGGCACCACCAGCTGCTTCTGCGGAACCTGCTTCTTCTTGGCCCCCTCCCTCACGGTGTAACGGTACAGCAACCCATCCTCCCACTCTACCTTGTCCTTTCCCTGGTCGTCCAGGCCCTGACCGGCGCGGTCCCGGAAGCCCTGCAGTGTGGGTCGGTCCGGGTCTGGTGGCGAAGCGTCTCCGGGGTACTCCACGGAGAAGGGAGGTCAGGTGGGAGGGAGGGATCGGGTCCCGTCGGGGTACGGGAGGTGATGGCGGTCTGGGAGGCCGGGAAGGTTTGGGGGGTCGGGGAGGTCTGGGAGGTTTGGGGGGTCGGGGAGGTCTGGGAGGTTTGGGAGGTCGGGATGGTTTTGGTGGAGATCTCACCTGGGTCCCATTCGGAGTGCCCCTGTCGTGACGTCGGCTCTGTTGCCTAGTGGTTACCGGGGTAGCTGCATCTGTGGAGTAAGTGGAAATGAGCTGTCCCAGGTCGTTACCCAGGAGCACCTCGGCCGGCAGTTGCCTCAACAACCCCACCCTCACCTCCCTCTCCCCGTTTCCCCAGTCCAGGTGAACCCGGGCCGTCTCGAGCCGGAGCACTTTTCCCCCCGCCACCCGTACTGCAACCGTGCTTTGCAGGCGGTCGCTCGGCGGAACCAAGAGGCCGGACCAGGGTGATGGTAGCCCCGGAGTCCCGCAGCCCCTCAGCGGGCCGCCCGTTTATCCACACCGCCTGGCGGTGGTGACGGCGGTTGTCGTCTGCGGCGGCTTGCACGGGGTCGGCCTCATGCAGCTGCTCCCATTCCTCCGGGGCCTCCGGCCACGGGGCCCCGGCGTCGCAGCAATGGGCCGCCGGCGATGCCCTGCCGGCCGGCCGGGTCAACTCCGGCCGGTTGGGGCAATACTGTTTGTAGTGCCCCTCCTGGTTGCACCCGTAGCATCGGACGTTGGCCATGTTGGGGGCCGGCTGGGGGCCGTGCTACCGGCGCCCGGACCGCTGGTGGTGGGGGTGGTGGAGGTGGTGGGCGGGTAAAACTGGGCGGCCGGCAAAGACCGCTCTCCCCCGACATCTTCCGGGTGTCCGTGTACTCGTCGGCCCAGGTGGCCGCTTGTTGCACTGTCTGGGGTTTCTTGTCGCGCACCCACTCCCGGATAGCGGAGGGTGTGTGCTCGAAAAACTGCTCGAGCAGCAGCAGTTGGGTGATCTCTGTCACCGTCTCCGCTTGGCTTCCCGAGAGCCAGGTGCGCAAGTCCCGCTGCAACCGATGGGCCCACTCCACGTGAGTGGCGCCACTGGGCCGGCGGGAATTCCGGAACTTCACCCGGCTGGCTTCAGGGGTCACAGCAAATCTGCTCAGCAGCGCCTGCTTGACGTGCGAGTAACTGGTGGCCTCTTCATCCGGCACCGTGCGGTAAGCCTCGGCGGCCCCGACCGGTCAGCTTACTCGCCAAGATCCTTACCCAGTCGGCACGGTGCACTTCATGCACGCGGCACAGGCGCTCAAAGTCTTGGAGGTAACTTTCTATTTCCTCCTCGGCTTCCCGGAACTCCTTGAACGCCTGAAACGGCACTTTGCGCCCGGGGTAACGGCTGAACGATCTGGGGAACGGCTACTCCGTCGGCTTCGCACTTCGGCCAGCCGTAGCTCGTGCACTCGCTCCCTCTCACGTTCCTCTTCCTGGCCGAGTTCTCGACCCAGGCTCCTCATCTCAGCTTCCGATGGAGCCGGACCCATCATGGAGATCTGCTCCCGCATCTTCCGGCAAAAGTCACTGTCTTCGGGCTCTGCGGCGGGGACCGGCGGCGCCCTGTCCGCAGGCAACGCGCGAACGCCGCCTCCTGACCCATCCTCTTCAATTCTTTCCAGGGCTCTTGGAGCCCGGGACGCCGCCCCGGTTTTCTGCCAGCATGCACACGTCCCGCTTGTAGGCACACCCGATCATGATGAGGGTCACCCTAGGGCCTGCAGAGAGCTATCCCACCGCTGCCACCAGTATGACGGAATGGGATGTTGTTCCGCCTGCGGGTGTGCTCTATCTGCGTGGCCCCGTCGCTTACCGCTGGCCCGACTACCGAGTGGCGCGCACTCGGCGTCTCGTGCGGCCTGGCGTGACCCCGGGGAGGGGTTAGCGGGCGGTGGAGGGGACCCCTGCCTAGAACCAGCCGCCCGACCACTGAGCCATACGGTACTCAGCGTCTCGAGCAGCTGGTTCACTGACCTTGTGGGTGTGGGACGTCCGTGGGGATCGGATCTGGCAGCCGCGGAGGAATGTTCGGATCTTATGTGGGAAACGTTTCGGATCTTATGCGGGAAACGTTTCCGATCCTGGGGGCGGGTGAATCTTCGTATCTCCGGTGGAGGACTTTTCGGATTGGAGATGGATGGAGTGTCGGAGCGAGGGGGAATGGCGTTTCGGATCGGAGTGGATGGAGTTTCGGATCGGGGTGGATGGAAAAGGAGTCGGTTCTTACCGCAACTCCCACTGAATACCGAAGCGCGGTACACGGCCGCTTCCTTCGGATCGGATCCTCGTCTGATAGCCTGGGAACCGAATCTCATCCGCTGCGCCTCTGCCCTGATACTCGATGCAGGTACAGAGCGCTCGATTCGGTTCGGATCGTCCGGGACACCGCACCCTGAGACCCTCGAGGGATTCTCAGAATTAGAAAGTATAACACATCAGACGAGGCTGGATGCACTGCTAAGTCTGCCTTTATTATGCACAGCTCAAGCATTTATTAACTTTACACAAAATTACAATACAATGGGACTCCTTGCCCCCCTCCCAGGACCCATTGGTCATTACGATTCAGGGAGTCGCCGATTCGGACCGGATGGTCCGAATCGGCCATTTTACGATTCGAACCGGATGGTTCGAATCGGCCATTTTCCGAATCGAAGATTCTGAACTGCGCCACAAGGTGATCGGAAAATGGCGGCGGGCAAGGCAGACAAAGGGAAAATTACATTACACCAACGGGACACCATATTTACACCACACTATCACATCTCTAATAAAAAGTACGTTAACACTCCGTGCGTGCACCGCGCCTAACTGTCCCTGGCCAAGACTAATGTCCGTGTGCACCGCCCCTGGCTGAGGGTGCTGGGCCATTCCGTGACACCGTTCAACATAAAGTTACCTACTTTATAGGTTAAGGAACACCTAAGATTGATCAGGTCCTAGATATCCTTAGAACAACATGCTGCCTTGTACAACATACAATGGTCTGGTACAGAATACTTTGCATGAGATTCACAAATTTCTTACACATTTTCTTTTTACACATATAACATTTACCCTTTCTTTGGTATGATATATTTGATATTACTGAAACATTTAAAATAATGAACGGATTGATCCTGACCTTATTAGGGATGGGCCCACTCTCTGAATGTTTATTGACTTCTGAGTCAAAGATTCAATTAAGCGACTGACCTTTTTTACTACCCTCCCTGTACGGGTTTTAACACTCTGTGTCAGTAGGAGTTGGTACTTGTGTGTCAGGATTACTAGTAACGTGAGAGTCATTCACGATTTCTGGTTGTGCACTAGAGTCAGTGACAGGAGGTTCAGCCTCTGCACTTGGTATTTGATCAGAACGAGCTTCAATGTTCTCAATTTCATGCTCTTCAGGACTCTGTTCATAATCAGTTCTTTCACTATACTCTGATCAGATTCTGAAACATTGTCATCTGCAAAATCTTGGTTTCCAGTTTCTTCCGAGCCATCAGAACTTTCCTCTTCCAATTGGTCAGACAACTCAAATGAACAAGACTGATTCTCTGTATCTTCAACGTTGGACTGTATGTTCTCATCACTTTGTGGTTCAACTGGTAAGAAACTTATATCTAGCATAAGATTTCGATGAACTACTCTTGATTTGCCTTCTTCATCGATCAGTTTGTATATATTGGTTTGTAGATTCCGATCCTTCACAGTGTAAACAGTTGGATCACACTTATCTGCAAGTTTCCTCTTTCGCTTTTGTTTGCTAGAAGCACTCGATCTCCAATGTTGAGATATGTACCCTTGATTCTACGGTTGTAACACTTGGCTTGCTTCTTCTGTTGTTTTTCAGTATGTTTCTGAGCTATATGTGCTGCTTCATGAAGGTATGACATGAGTGAATTTCCATAGCTGCTATAATCTACAATTACAGGATCATGTAATACTTGTCCGAACATGACATCAATAGGTAACTTTGGTATACGACCAAACATAAGCTGAAATGGAGCGTAGCCAGTGGTCTCGTGCACTGTTGCATTATAAGCGAATGTCAGAGTCTGTATCTGTTCAGGCCAATTATGTTTCTCTTTGAGCGGTAAAGATCGAAGCATACTGCCTAAAGTTCTGTTAAAACGTTCAGTTTCTCCATTTCCCATTGGGTGTATGCTGTAGTGTGCGACTTTGCAACGCCTGCCAACTTCAGCAGTTCTGCTATGATGGTACTTTCAAAGTTTGTGCCTTGATCTGTATGAATGCGTTGAGGGAAGCCATAGACGCAAAAGACATTGTCCCATAACTTCTTCGCAACTTGTTTTGCTTTTTGATTGACACACGGAAAGGCATGAGCCAACTTGGTAAAGTGATCTGTCACTACTAACACGTCTACAGACCGCTGCTTGCTATCTTCAGCGCTCCAAAAATCTAAACACACCAATTCCATTGGGGTTGACGTCTTGATGCTCTGAAGGGGTGTTCGAGCAGATGGTTCTGGTGTTTTGGCCAAAATACACCTCTGACAGCATTTAACGTACTCCCTTATGTCGTATTCCATCTTCGGCCAGAAAAATCTTTGTCGGGCAAGCTGGAGAGTTCTTGACTGTCCCTGATGTCCAGCCAAATCATGTACACCGGTCACAACTTTAGACTTGAGACTCGAAGGAATGACAAGTTGGAATCTCTTAGGTTTACTTAAGGGGTCTTTAGAGACGCGGTAGACTACTCCATCTTGAATCTTCAACCGATCCCATTGTTCTGTCCGAAGACATCGAGCTAAACCTTCTTGTCTCACAAACTTGGATACCATATTTATTTGATCTCAGATTTATTAAGACAAGCCAGGTGAAACTGTAATACAGTAAAAACAAACTTCATAAACATCACATTGCATGCATAACAGCATTTTCATTACCAGATGATACAGTAAACTTACTTTTTTAGCTCTCTAGGGGTAGATGGCGATGGATGAGAAACACATGCCTTGCTTCCAGTAATAACTTTCAGACACAAAATGGTGAATGCTTCACTTCCTGTCAAGATTCTACCCAGCATTCTCTGATTAATGACAACTTCCTTCCTATACATTCACTAATATATATGAAATGGTTTAACAGCCGTACTACCACAAAAGGACACTAGATGGTGCTACACTCCACTATAACTAATGTACCATACATTACAACTTACACAAATCTATCACTGATTCTTCTTATTAAAGCATAAACATTATGATAGACAGCACACTCCCCGTCTGACGTCACACGACGTCCCTAGCAGAGTCTTCCATAGAAAACAACAGAGCAAGTTCGTTCACTGGTCTTAAGAACACTTTAACCTCATTCTGTTGAAAGGTCTTGACCTCGACCTTACGGACACGATTATCTTTGCTTGGGAGTACTTTGGTGATCAGACCTAAAGGCCACATGTTCCTTAGCGTCTGACAGTCTTTCATTAGCACAACGTCTCCAGGTTTAAGATTGGGCTTTCCAGTGTGCCACTTTCTCCTCACTTGTAGAGTAGATATACATTGTTCCTTCCACCGGCTCCAGAAGGTATTGGCAAGAACTTGTACCTGTCTCCATTGTCGCTTGTAAAGATCTTTCTCACAAAACTCTCCAGCTGGAGCACCGGCAAGATTAGTCTTTTGCGTGAGCAACATGGCGGGTGTGAGGATCACCGGGTCCTCAGAGTCACTTGAAATTGGTGTCAAAGGTCTGGCATTAATGATAGCTGTAACCTCTGCCATAAAGGTCACTAAACATTCGTGAGTAAGCCTTGCAGTTCCTACTTGCAGGAAGATAGAGTCAAGAATTCTGCGGGCTATGCCTATCATCCTCTCCCAGACACCTCCCATGTGAGAAGAGTGAGGTGGGTTGAAGATCCACGTTTCTTTAGCAAAGACCTCTCTTTGTACAACAGATATTAACCAATTTTTAGATTGTTCTAGGTCAGTCGCTGAGTAGCCGTTTCTGCAGTGGTGCCAACCTCTGCAATTGTCTGGAGTCGGTGGTTTTTGTTTATAGGACTGAGCTATGTGGTTCAGGCAAGTAATAGCTCTAACTAATGACCTCCAGGTGGAAAACCTATTGAAACGGTGAGTTTTAAACTGGTTAAGAGAAGTTGTTGTAACTGCAGTAGATACCTGAGGGCGAATTTCCTGATCCTTGTCTGCATCTATTAACTCGAATGTGGCAGTGTCTTTAATGTTACAGTCGGTACTGCGTAGAAAGGTGGGACCTGTGAACCACGAAGTACTCTCAAGGCGGCTGGCTGCTACAGATCTGGTCGCTAGGTCTACAGGATTACGGTCTGTGGGCACGAAATGCCATTGCTCTGGGAGGGTAGACCTCCTTATCCTCAATACTCTGTTATTGACATAGACGTAGAAACGTCTAATTTCATTATGGATGTAACCCAAAACTACTTTGCTGTCTGTATAAAACTCAGCTTTTGTGATGCCCCGCGCCGCGGTCGGACCGCGGCCGCCATGTTGGGACGCCTGGCAGACTCACCTGAGGTCCCTCGTGGCGCGTCGCTCCCTGGTTCCGGCCTGCAGCTTGAGGGAGGAGATCCAAGATGCGTCCCACGCCGTCTCCGCGATCCATCTGAGCGGAGGTCGGGCGCGCATGCGCGATCGTCCATCCTGGAACATGAAAACTCAGGTACTCTGGCGCCCTCTGCTGGTCAAGTTAAGGTACTGCATTCCACCTGCACTGGAGATCCTCGCATACCACCAATTAATCTGCCAAGCACTCAGGTATCTCAATTCCACCTGCGAGTCCCAGGTGAACGGTGTTCGTATGATTCCCTGAACCCTATTTAAACCTGCCGCTTTCTCCAGCTCACTAACCAGGTTATACTGTGGTTCCACCACGTTACCCAGTGGTTCCCTTCGTGCTACGCCAAGGACATCCTGACTTCCGTTCCTGCTTCCAAGGTGCCTGTCCTGCTTTCGCCCTGCTTCCAAGGTGCCAGTCCTACTTCCGTTCCTGCTTCCAAGGTGCCAGTCCTACTTCCGTTCCTGCTTCCAAGGTGCCAGTCCTACTTCCGTTCCTGCTTCCAAAGTGCCAGTCCTGCTTCCGTTCCTGCTTCCAAGGTGCCAGTCCTACTTCCGTTCCTGCTTCCAAGGTGCCAGTCCTACTTCCGTTCCTGCTTCCAAAGTGCCAGTCCTACTTCCGTTCCTGCTTCCAAGGTGCCAGTCCTACTTCCGTTCCTGCTTCCAAGGTGCCAGTCCTGCTTCCGTTCCTGCTTCCAAGGTGCCAGTCCTGCTTCCGTTCCTGCTTCCAAGGTGCCAGTCCTGCTTCCGTTCCTGCTTTCAAAGTGCCAGTCCTGCTTCCGTTCCTGCTTCCAAGGTGCCAGTCCTACTTCCGTTCCTGCTTCCAAGGTGCCAGTCCTACTTCCGTTCCTGCTTCCAAGGTGCCAGTCCTGCTTCCGTTCCTGCCTCCAAAGTGCAAGTCCTGCTTCTGTTCCGGTTGCCACGGTACCAGCTTTACTTCCATTCCAAACTTGCCATCACAGTGCCCGTTCCATTCCCAGGCTTGTCTTCACGACATCAGTACCGGACCCTGCCCTCATATGCCTACGACTTTCCGTTCTGGACTTTTATTTCTGCCAAAGAAACCTTGCATTACGTTTATTCTGGACTTTTATTTCTGCCAAAGAAACCTTGCATTACGTTTGTTCTGGACTTATATTTTGTTTCCTTCAGTAAAGCTCTATTAGTTATATTCCTTCTGGTCTCCTCTTTCGGCTTGCTATTGGGTTCCATACACCCAACACCACACAGGGGTTCAAGCCTCTGTCCTTACAGCTTTTTGAATTTCTACGTTTATCTCTGTTGCAATTAGTTCAGCTAGCTCTGTAGCCAAAACTGCAGCACAAAGCTCCAGCCTGGGTATAGTGTGCTCGGGAAGTGGTGCAAGTTTGGCTTTCCCCATTACAAACCCTATGTGGCATTGTCCTTTATTGTCTATGGTTTTCAGGTAAGCTACAGCAGCAATTGCCTTAACGGAAGCATCCGAAAACACACAAAGTTTTTGCGTCTGATAGTCCTCAGATGACAGAGGGACATATGGGCGTGGGATGTTAAGGTTAGATAAAACTGTCAGTGAGTCCTTCCACTCTGTCCATAGGTTCTTCTTGTCAGTGGGGAGAGGGTGGTCCCAATCTAACGACTCACAGGTCAAGTCTCTCAGTAGTGCCTTACCCTGGATAGTGATAGGTGTTGCAAAACCTAAAGGATCGTACAGGCTATTTATGGTAGACAGGACGCCTCTACGGGTAAAGGGTTTTTCCTCTGTGTTTACTTGAAAGGTAAAGGTGTCTGATTTTAAGTCCCATAGCAAACCAAGACTGCGTTGCATGGGAAGTGAGTCTGTGCCTCGATCTAAGTCCTTTAACTCGTTGGAGGCCTTTCCTGTCGAAGATCGTTCTAAGACTTCTCTACTGTTGGAAGCAATCTTGTGAAGTTTTAAGTTGGAACAGGCAAGCATTGCCCGAGTCCTTTTGAGGAGACTGATAGCGGCTTCATTTGTAGGCAGTGATTTCAAGCAGTCGTCTACGTAGAAATCTCTGTCTACAAATTGTCTGACATCTGACCCATACTCTGACTCGCCTACTCTAGCAGAGTGTCTGAGGCCATATATAGCAACAGCAGGGGAAGGACTGTTGCCAAATATGTGTACCCTCATACGGTATTCTGTGATGTCTCCAGAAGGGTTGTTGTCCTTGAACCAGAGAAATCTCAGAAAGTTTCGGTGTTCTTCTTTAACAAGAAAGCAATAGAACATTTGTTGTATGTCTGCCATGAACGCAACTGAATCTGTGCGAAAGCGAAGAAGCACCCCTAACAGTCTGTTGTTAAGGTCAGGGCCCGAGAGAAGGACATCATTTAGAGAGACACCCTCATGCTTGGCGCTAGAATCGAACACCACTCTAATCTGCCCTGGCTTCTTAGGGTGGTAAACCCCGAATATGGGTAGGTACCAGCATTCTTCTGTGTCTTTGAGGTCTGGGGTTATCTCAGCATGACCGTTCTGGAATATTTTCTCCATGAAGGAAAAGAAATGTTCACTCATCTCTGGTTTCCTTTGGAGATTGTGTCTTAGGGACGAGAGGCGTTTATGTGCTAGTTCTCGGTTGTTGGGCAAACGTCGTCTTTGAGGTCTAAAGGGAAGAGGTGCAACCCAGCTATTAGTCACATCTTTCTCTATACTCTTTTCCATAAGTTCTAAGAAGAGTCTATCCTCTATGGACATTGCTACCTGGTCATCTTCCTTTGTCCTCTTAAACACTGTGTTTCCTAAGTCATTTTGGTCGTCGTCGTAGGTGTTGTTGTGTGGTAGCTCTTTTATGAGGATGTGATTCTGACAGGGTTGGAGAAGAGAAGGACGACCATTCTCGAAGGTACTAGTGAGCAGGTTATTAACAGATGCCGGTTTGTGAGCACCCCCTAGGCAGACATCACCTATAATGACCCACCCGAGGTCTAGTTTTTGGGCATATGGGGCGTTTTGGGAACCGTTTATCAGTTTTCTAACTTTATGGACTTGCAAGATATCTCTCCCAAGAAGTAAGATTATCTGAGCCTGATCGTCTAGTTCTGGTATGAGATGTGCTATGTGCTTTAAGTGAGTGTGGTGAACTGCTGCGTCTGGTGTGGGAATCTCTGACCTGTTGTCTGGCATATGGTTGCACTCTATTATGGTCGGTAAGGGTAGGCATGTCTTACCATCCATAGATTCAATTTGTAGCCCGTCAGCTCTTCTCCCCGCCGTTTCCACTGTACCTGTACACGTTCTAAGGGAGTAAGGGCTGCTCGGGCTTTTAAGGTTTAGAATATCAAAAAACACAGATCTCGCTAGTGACCTATTACTCTGATCATCCAAAATGACGTAGAGCTTGACCGCTTTGTCTCTGCGTCCTTTTAGGTAAACTCTCACAGGACAGATTTTGGAGCAGGATCTGCCGCCTGTAGTTCCTTTGCAGACTTCAGTACACTGCGAAGTGATTGCCATGGCGTCTGTACTAGAGTCTTTGGCTTCCCTGCCTTGCTCTGTGTCACCATGCACAGGTGGGAGGGTACTTGGAGTAGGCCTTGGGTGTAGAGCTGTGTTGTGCTCTGTGTTGCCACACTCTGTACACTTGACACTGACCTTGCAGTCCTTGGCGAAGTGCGTAGATGAAGAGCAGCACTTGAAACAAATGTTGTTCTCCTTGAGGAAAGCTTTGCGCTCCTGGATAGTCTTTGTCCTGAAGGCTCTGCATTTCTGTAGAGGATGTGGCATCTTATGTAGAGGGCAGAACTTTGTAGGGTCGCTGTCTCGATCCTCTAGTTGAGACTCTGTAAACCTTTGGGAAGAAATGTTAGTTTTGTGCACGGCTACTGGAGCTCTGGGCTGTTTGGGGCCAAAGGAAGTGGAATAAGACACTGGAAAAATGAAACTGGGATCATCTTTCATTCTTGCTTGTCTGTCTACAAAGTCTACAAACTCACTAAAGGGTGGAAAAGGCACATTGCGATCTCGTTTGTAGTTACAGCCATGAGTGATCCATCTTTCGTGTAACTCATAAGGAAGTTTTTGTGCTAAGGAGTGAATCCCTCTGGCAGAGTCAAGATAAGAAAGGCCAGGTAAGTCTCCTTCTGCTTTAGCCACTCGTAACTCCATACACAGATCACTGAATTCTCTGAGCCTTTGATAACCTCTGCTGGGCATTTTTGGAAGTCTTCTATCCTTTTAAACAGTGTATTCTCTATAGCTTCTGGTGAACCATAACACCTATCCAGTCTGTCCCATATGTTTGTAAGGCCTATCTCAGGGTGATTTATATTAATGTCTCTGATCCTTATGGCCTGTTCAGCCGACTCATTGCCGAGCCACTTTACCAGGAGGTCCATCTGTTCCCTGCAGGATAGATCTAGACCATGAATAGCACTCTGGAAAGAGGATCGCCCCGCCCTGTAGTGTTGAGGGCAATCACTAAATTTGACAAGACCTTGGGTAACTAACTCACGTTTCGCAAGGAATTTTGCAAAGTCTATAGTAGCCTGATTGTGATTGGAGTAGGTTGCTGGTGTATTTTGGTGCGGTGTATAGGCATACCTGATAGAAGTCTCCTCTTTAGGTGTGTTGGGCTCATACCTACTTAAGATTGGCATTTCATACGGACTCATTGCATACACCTTTGGAGTGAAGACAGGTGTTTGGTAGTTGTATGAAGGCTGTGTACCTTGTGGAATAGAAGGTCTGGTTGGGACGGGAAAGTCTGGCACTCTGTCAGACCTTTCTTGCTTGTCGCACTGGGTTCTGAGGTCGTCTCGTCTTTGCTTTATCTGTTGTGACTCACCGACGTCCTGTTTGGTTTCTTTTTGTGGGATGCTGCTTGGGTTATAGTGCTGGTGGACATATTCTGAGGTTCGTTGCGTTGCATCTTGATTGTCTTCCTCTAAACTCGGCATGCTTCTACATTCCTTTGACTCAATGTAGACAGCTGCTTCTAATGCTTCTGCTTCTGCAATGGCAACATCTCGGTCTACTGCCAGCCTCTCCATGTTCGCTTCTAAGATAGATTGCTGTAATTTCAGGGACGTCTCCTGCTGAGCTAGCTCGGTCTTTGCCTTTTTCATCTGTAGCTCTTGGTCTGCGAATGCGACCCTGGCTCTTGCTGCTTCCGCTTTCGAACGGGCTATGGCTGCTGCATTTGCGACAAATGACTTGGATGAGCTTGCTTGTGATCTTGTTTTGATTGAAGATGTCTCACTGTGAGGCATGGCTGCGGGGAAGAAACTGTCTTGCTGTATAGAGACCGCTCGTGTCGATGCTGCGCGCCTCTGTGTAGCTTGGCTGCTTGCTTCGCCTGCCGCAGGTATGTTTCTTTAAAGTTTCTGACTGTATGGATGCTGTGTAGCCCCGGGCTGTACAGACTTCGCAGTCAGCTTATCTTCCTCTCGGAGGTCGGCTAAAAAATTTCACTGTTCTGTCCGAAGACATCGAGCTAAACCTTCTTGTCTCACAAACTTGGATACCATATTTATTTGATCTCAGATTTATTAAGACAAGCCAGGTGAAACTGTAATACAGTAAAAACAAACTTCATAAACATCACATTGCATGCATAACAGCATTTTCCTTACCCGATGATACAGTAAACTTACTTTTTTAGCTCTCTAGGGGTAGATGGCGATGGATGAGAAACACATGCCTTGCTTCCAGTAATAACTTTCAGACACAAAATGGTGAATGCTTCACTTCCTGTCAAGATTCTACCCAGCATTCTCTGATTAATGACAACTTCCTTCCTATACATTCACTAATATATATGAAATGGTTTAACAGCCGTACTACCACAAAAGGACACTAGATGGTGCTACACTCCACTATAACTAATGTACCGTACATTACACTTTACACAAATCTACCACTGATTCTTCTTATTAAAGCATAAACATTATGATAGACAGCACACCCATTGCTTGAGAAGGATTAAAACTCTGAAATTCATTCCAGCTCTCTCTCTTCTTGATGGTCGTTTCTTCTGATTCAAATAAGGCATAATCTTCGAAATTACTGGGTCTGACTCTTGACATTGTCGAATCTCCTCGAGGGATTGCCGAACTGGTATCACACGCAGACGTTGCAGTGCTCTGGATGGGCTGGATTGCTTGCATGGCTCTCAGTTCGGTTATCGTCTCCCACTGATCGTGAAGGTTCAACTGAGATCTAACCGTTGCTTGATCACAGTATGCCGGGTTCAACTGAAGTGACACTTGCTGACTGTTCACCTGTAAACGGAAGGTATCTTGAACTCCATCTTGATCGACGTCTTCAGCCTCAGCTAGTAACCTGTGGTATCGCTCTGATATCAGCCTCTGGCTGACGGTTTTCACAAGAGGATCATGACTCATAGTGTCGGCTATGATATTCTTCCTTCCAGCGATGTGCTTCAGGTCAAAGGTGTATCCAGAAAGCTTAGACACCCAACGCTGCTCACAGGCATCGAGTTTGGCCTTGGTCAGTATATAAGTGAGTGGATTGTTATCCGTCCATACGGTGAACGTGTGACCTTTCAACCAATTACTGAACTTCTCGCACACACACTCCACTTCAAAGCTAAAAATTCCAGCTTGTGTGCTGGAGACCTCTTCTGAGAGTTACTTAGAGCCTTACTTGGGAACGCAATGGGACGTGCCTTCTCCTCACCTGCTGGTATCTGGGACAAGACAACGCCAAGTCCATCCAAGGAGGCATCGATTGACAAAATTAATGGCAGCGAAAAGTCAGGATGTGTCAAGACTACGCTATGTAATAGGCACTCCTTCAACTTAGAAAGGGTTTCATCACACTCTGGAGTCCGGTCAGTTGACTTCAGCTTTCTGTAAGTGCCTGCTTTAACTTCTGCTTTGCCCTTTGTTCTTCTCTTCTGTCCTTTTGTATGGGAAAAGAGTGGCTTAGCTATGGACGAACAGTTTGGGATAAAATGTTGGTAATAGAGGATCATTCCCAAAACGGACTTGATTCTTTGTACAGACGGCGTGTATCCATCTTCTTCCATAAGATCATATTTTGACAGTTTGGCAATGACTTCTACCTTCGAAGGATCAACAGAAACTCCATCTTCATCTATGATGTGTCCAAGGAACTTGACAGATGCCTGCATCAGATGACACTTTTTTGGACTTAACTTGAGATTGTAGTCCCTCAATCGCTGAAACACCATCTCCAATCGCTCCAAAGCTGCTTCTTCATTGGGTGCAAATACTAACAAGTCATCCAAGTAACACAGCAGGCTTCTGAAATTCAAATCTCCAAAAATACTCATTATCATCCGCATGAAGGACGCTGGACTATTACACAGTCCCTGAGGCATTCTGTTGTACTCATGGAGTCCTACTGGAGTCGTGAAAGCTGTGTATTTCTTATCCTCTTCAGCCATGGGGATGTTATAAAAGCCTGATGTTAGATCCATAGTGCTGAAGAGTGTATTTCTGCCCAATGCGACCAGGCAGTCAGACTGATGTGGGAGTGGATGTGCATCCTTGATAGTTCTAGCGTTCAGCCATCTGAAATCTGTGCAAATTCTCAGCCCACCATCCTTCTTCCAAACGAGCACCAAAGGAGAAGCATATTCACTCACTGATTTTCGAATTATTCCTTGCTCCTCCATTTCGGAAAGAACCTGGCGTAGCTTTTGGTAGTGAGCAGGTGGTACTCGACGGTATGGCAAACGGAACGGACGATCATCTGTTAAACGGATACGGTGCACGAAGTCTCTGACTTCTCCGCAATCCAAGGCATGTTTTGAGAAAACATCATGGTAGTTTTCAAGCAACTGAACAAGCTTGGCTTTGGTTGTATTTCCAACAGAACAGGAATCGATGTCGAGGTCACTAAGACCTACAGCATTTAGTCTCTTCTTGAGATCATTCATAGCACTGGGTTGCTGATGACTCTCAGGTGTGAGCACTTGAGTGTGACTGTAACCCTGTAGCATCTCAAAGTCTTCCACAGCCAAACACGGGGATACATCTGCAAGTTTATAATTCCTCCTGAGAGTGACTGGCTTGTCTGATAAGTTGGTAACTTTGAGAGGAACCCAATAGTCTCCCCACAGCGGTGTGACGACACGACCAATCATTATATTTCGTGGCATAGTCCTGGAAGAAGTAGCTTCCACAATTACTGTGTCTTCCTGGTGACATAACAGAATTACTCGGCAGCCGTCCCCAGACAAGGTGTTCTTGTTTAGCTGCTAAAGTGACGGACTGTTGAAGCTTGACTGTTCCTACTTTATCTGGCGGATTCTCACACCTCCAACGACATGTATTCGCCATAACGTCCAAAAATTGTTCGCAAAAAGGAGATGATTCTGTAGCATTGTTAGACAGAATCCTCCAGTAGTCATCACTGATCTTCATCCTGTGCATCAGGAACTTGATCACGTTGGTACCGATGATCAAGTCGTCCTTTTGTCCAAGTACGACTAAAACAGGAACCATACACCTCTCACCGTATACTTTCAGTTCAACTTCATATATACATTTGCAAGAGTGGGTGTCTGTGGAGGCGGTTACTAGGTAACTGTGGTTCCTTAAAAAAAGGGGGGGGTGCTGCCTACAAGGGGTTGCACATAAATCTCAACCTAAATGTGCAAATAAATGTGTAGAAAAGGGTAAGGGTCCTAGTGGCGCAGTGGGTGCTTCCAAATATGGAGCAATCTAGAGGAGTATTTCTAAATGCTGATATTATGGCTCAGCTCTATTTATCAGGTGGTGATAGAGAAAAGTACTCCAGTCAATGTTACACTAGTATTGTGCAAATAGCAATTCTGTGCAAATGAAGCAACAACAATGGTGATAAATCCTTAAAGGGACACTCTAGGCAACATGACCACCTAAGCTATTTTAGGTGGCCATGATGCCCGGAGTATCCTGCCCTCTGTCCCCCCTCCCTCCGCTCAGCCGATCAGCTGAAAACAGCTGAGAGAGGAGGAGGACTTTACTCCGCCCTCCCAGCTGTCAGTCAGCAGAGCGGGAATCAGATTTCCCACTTCTGCCGACTTTTGCCGAGTAGGAGATGTCATCGCACTTTCAGCTTTCAGCGCAATGACGTCTCCAACTCACTGCAGAAGCTGGCGGCTCCCTCTGAGGGTTAGTCTGCATACTCTTGCGAGCAACACTAATCCTGAGAGGGAGCCGGGAGGAAGCCTGCCGATTGGCTGGCTTACGTGAGAGGCGCGCATGCGCGCTTCTCACGTAAACCAGAAGCCAAGAAGAAGAAACAAGGACGGGAGCGGAAGAGGAGGGAGGGGAGTATGGAAAAAAAAAAAAGACGCTGCTGGAAACAAGTGGATTTTAGGGTAAGTATTACAGTTACAAAAAAAAAAAATCCTAACGATTTATTAAGGGCAAGTCAGTTCGACACGTTTCGTCCTCTGACTTATTTATTTTTCGTTCGTTCGCCCGCCGGATCGTCCATTATTCGTCCGCGAGTCGGATCGTCCATCATTCATTTCGGATGTCTCCAGGTCTTCGGTTCCCCAATTGGTTGTTCTGAAGGACTGTGGCTCCATCTGCGACTTGGACTTCTCATCACGGAGTGGTATCCTGGCCAGGCTCTCCTGCAGAAAATTACGCTTTAAGGACGATGTCTTTCCGGCTGTGGTGACTATCCGAACGAATTGTTTAAGTATGCGCTGTTGCACACTTTTTATCCATTGTGTGCCACTAATTTTGTGAGTGGCTTCCTTTTTGTGTTTCTATGTTTTATTAAATTTTTGACAGTATTACGCTATGTTCTTGTGTATGCTCTGATTCTAGAGGCTTTGTACTTCTTTGAAGATCCTGTATCAGCAAACAAACCTATTTGACCATCTATAAGGTTGTATTGTACTGCATGTTCTATTTTTTTCTATATGTCTATATTCTAGCACGTTGGTGGAGAGTGCTGTGAACTGCAGTTTCTATTCCTCTTGGGGATACATCTTCACACTCTGTTTAGTATTGATTTATTAAGGGAATAGGGATAGATTAAGATAAAAAAACGGGGGGGGGTGATTTTTGAGTAGAGTGTTCCTTTAAGTCATGCGTACAAATCTGCTCCTATAGCGCAAAGTGTATAATAATCCACATGTGCAAAATGCATATAAAGTGCATATAAAGTGCATGTGCTCATATATCCTATTCCATTCGTAAAGTGCAGACACAAAGTTTGTGTTGATGTGACATCAAAAAAGTCATAAGACAGTCCTTTTATTAGGTTATCTGAGAGTCTCTGGACGGCCTATGACTGTATAACCCCTTCACTGCTGAGGCATTTCACGCCTCTGTGCTGAGCTCATTTTTACCGCTTTCGCTCATCAAGTTTAAACGCGATTTGAAGCCACATTTTAATAAATGACCCAGACATATTATAGATCGTTCTTTCCAGCAGACTCCGCAGATTCATAATATATCATTTTTATATGTATACGTCATGACCTGCCTGTATATTATAACAAAAAATACAATAAAAATTGAATTTTTAATCATCTGCAGTGTGTAAAGTGTTTTTTTTCACATTTTATCACATGAGCGTTTGCGGTTATGTTTTCTATGGGGTGCGCTTGTACAAAAAATTTGAAATGGGGACTTGTTACTTTTTTTGGGGGGAATTACGTGATTTTTAGCAAACGCACCCCATAGAAAAAAATCATTAGTGCAGCATCATTGTTCACATTATAATTGAAATGTGAACAATATTGCTGCATTAATAAAAACAACACACAAAAAAAACCATGTTTTTTTTTATTTATTTATTTTTTTAAATTTATTTATTTTATTTTTTATTTTTTCTTATTTTTTTTTTACTTTTTACCAAGTCATGTTGGGTATCATTCGAAAGGCCATGCTCAGGCCTTTCAAATGACACCCTCCATGACCCCCTAGCTGCCACGGTTCTGGAGATATCGGGGTTCACAAGAACCCCCTATCTCCACCAGGGGATTTCCTTGGGAAATCCCTGGCAGCTAGGGGTTCCCCGGCTATCTGACGTCATCACGCTATGCGTGATGACGTCAGACAGCGAGGGGAGTCCCGGGGGCGGAGTCGCCATCCAAGATGGCGGCCCCCACCGGAGATAGGCTGCACTTCGGCGCCGCAAGGCGCTGAAGTGCAACCCAGCACTTGAGGGGTTAAAGCCAGGCATCGCTTAAAAGGGGAGACTCTCCCCTTTTAAGCGGTGCCTGGCTTTTACCGCTGCTCCTTCCCGATCGGGAGGGAGAGGGATCCGAACGGATCCCCCCCCCCTCCCTTCCAGGCTATCTCCCGGCATTGCCGGGGGGGTCGCCTGGAAATGACGTCATCGCGCATGGCGCGATGACGTCATTTACGCCGGGAGGCGCTTGACTTCAGCGTCTGAGGACGCTGAAGTCAGAACGCCGTGGGACCCCGGACAGAGAGGTGAGTATCTCCGCCGGGGGTCCCACACAGCTGATGACGTGTGGGACACGTCCTCAGCATGCAACGTGCATCAATGAGGACGTGTCCCACACGTCTTCAGCAGTGAAAGGGATAAAGTGCAAATCTCAAAATGAACAAGGTCCGTGACTCCTAGTCACCATACAGTATGTAGGTCTCACTTCAGACAAAATGTTCCAACGTTATGCTTCCTCTCCTCAGTTGGCAGATTCCGTAGCATATATGAGGAAGACAAAAAGAGAGACAATAGTGCAGACTGTAGTAATTTGTGAAGTGAATATATATACAGTCATGGCCGAAATTGTTTACACCCCAGACATTTTTCCAGAAAATCAAGTATTCCTCACAGTTGCAGTATTGCAGTAAGACATGTTTTGCTATACACACGTTTATTCCCTTTGTGTGTATTGGAACAAAACAAAAAAGGGAGGAAAAAAAGCAAATTGGACATAATGTCACAAAAAACTCCAAAAATGGTCTGGACAAAATTCTTGGCACCTTAACTTAATATTTGGTTGCACACCCTTTGGAAAAAATAACTGAAATCAGTGGCTTCCTATAACCATCAATAAGCTTCTTACACCTCTCACCCGGGATTTTGGACCACTCTTCCTTTGCAAACTGCTCCAGGTCTCTCTTATTGGAAGGGGGGCGCCTTCTCCCAACAGCAATTTTAAGATCTCTCCACAGGTGTTCAATGGGATTTAGATCTAGACTCATTGCTGGCCACTTCAGAACTCTCCAGCGCTTTGTTGTCATCCATTTCTGGCTGCTTTTTGACATATGTTTGGGGTCATTGTCCTGCTGGAAGACCCAAGATCTCGGATGCAAACCCAGCTTTCTGACACTGGGCTCAACAGTGCGACCCAAAATCCTTTGGTAATCCTCAGATTTCATGATGCCTTGCACACATTCAAGGCACCCAGTGTCAGAGGCAGCAAAACAACCCCATAACATCATTGAACCTCCACCATATTTCACTGTAGGTACTGTGTTCTTTTCTTTGTAGGCCTCATTCCATTTTCATTAAACAGTAGAATGATGTGCTTTACCAAAAAGCTCTATCTTGGTCTCATCTGTCCACAAGACGTTTTCCCAGAAGGATTTTGGCTTACTCAAGTACATTTTGGCAAACTGTAGTCTTGCTTTTTTAGGTCTCTGTGTCAGCAGTGGGGTCCTCCTGGGTCTCCTGCCAGAGCGTTTCATTTCATTTACATGTCGGCGGATAGTTCGCGCTGACACTGATGCTCCCTGAGCCTGCAGGACAGCTTGAGTTTCTTTGGAACTTATTTGGGGGCGCTTATCCACCATCCGGACTATCCTGTGTTGCAACCTTTCATCAATTTTTCTCTTCCGTCCACCCACAGAGAGATTAGTTACAGTGCCATGGGTTGCAAACTTCTTGATAATGTTGCACACTGTGGACAAAGGAAAATCTAAATCTCTGGAGATGGACTTGTAACCTTGAGATTGTTGATATTTTTCCACAATTTTGGTTCTCAAGTCCTCAGACAGTTCTCTTCACCTCTTTCTGTTGTCCATGCTTAGTGTGGCACACACAGACACACAATGCAAAGACTAAGTGAACTTCTCTCCTTTTTATCTGCTTTCAGGTGTGATTTTTATATTGCCCACACCTGTTACTTGCCCCAGGTGAGTTTACAGGAGCATCACATGCTTGAAACAATCTTATTTATCCACAATTTTGAAAGGGTGCCAATAATTTTGTCCAGACCATTTGTGGAGTTTTGTGTGACATTATGTCCAATTTGCTTTTTTTCCTCCCTTTTTTGTTTTGTTCCAATACACACATAGGGAATAAACATGTGTATAGCAAAACATGTCTTACTGCATTACTTTTCTGTGAGAAATACTTGATTTTCTGGAAAAATGTCTGGGGTGCCAACAATTTCGGCCATGACTGTATATGAAAATCACTCACAAATTATAGAGCCTAATAAGTCCTGGCTCTAGGTTGGAATGCCTCACGTCAGATACAGGGTGACGTTCCCCCTTTTCCTGGGTCTTCCAGTTATCCTCAAATAAAACACATACAGAGAGACAGCGCTCCCATAGAGTGACACAGTACGTATATATTGAGTAATTGCAATTTTTTGTTCAACTCACCGATGTTGGAGCCTCGGTTTTATCAGGCTCAGCTTAAAGGCAAATGGTACTTCTTGATTAGGTGAGTACCTTACCCCTCTCTCATTCAATGCCTTTCAGCTTCTGTCTCCAGCTCTGTATTACCATCCAGATGGGGACAAAAAAGGAGGGAGGGAGGGGGGGAAAGAGAAAAATTCCTCTGCTTTCACCTTTAAAATATTTTCCTCACTCTAAAGGGATAAAATAGTAAGGGGGTATCCCATAACAGAGTAAAACCAGAGATGAGAATCAAGTTAAAATATCAAAAATTTATTCCAAAAAAAAAGGGGGGGGTTACTGGACGCGTTTCGGCACTACACCTGTGCCTTCTTCAAGCAGTTTAGCATATCCCCCATTTTAGAGAAACTCCTGTATTATTGTGAATGTCTCCCCCAATAAAGCTTTTGGTTCGTTTTTGTTTTCATTTTGTGCAGCTGTTGAGGAGTTAATGCTATTATGCTAATGAGGCATGACCGCATCCCCTGTAGCCGGGCTTTTCCTTCAGATCACAAGGCAGCTGCATGAGGTAGGAGGTGTAATGAAAAGCTCTCACATTCTCTTCCCTTTAGAGCTTTAAACCCATGCATAAGTTCTCCCAAAACATTGTGTTTAGATTTAACCCTTATGTATGTGTAGTTATGTTATTTCCTCTAGGAGAATCAGGTGTGCAGAATAAAACCGCTCTATTGTTTAGAACAGGGCTTTGAGTGTAAATATCTGCACAACAAGTGATAACCTGTGCTAATCCTATGCTTGGTGTCTGTAGGTGGAAATCACTGAGGATATTCTCATTGCTGTGTTTTATATATGTTTTATTCAGATTAAAATCGCATGTTCCCAGCGATCCAGTTGCCGGTCTCATCTTTAAGCTCAACAACACCACAAAACACAACGCAGAGTCCATACGAACGGGCAGTGAGGGTGTAGGCCGGTTACAACTGCTAGAAAATGTTTTGTGTCTGTGGACTGTGGTGGCCTGTTGCCTGTCAGACAATACTGCGGTGAGTCCTTGGGAGCACTGGACAAGAGGGTTGGCTTGCCTCTTACCCCCAGGACTATGGGCCCACACCCAGGCATACCCTGTGGCGACCGTCAGACCCCGCTGACTTTGCTTATGTGCCCGCAACCTGGAACTTTGAAGATGGCGCAGAAAAGGGACAAAGTGAGAGGTCTCGTCAGTGGCAAGCGATCCGTTTGGGATCTAAGCTTGCCCTGCCGTTCTGGAAGGGGGGACATATGTCATGGAGCTGATGTAACGCTCCACGCTTCAAACCCCAAGAGACTTTATGTTCATTAATATTGCGTGGTGTGATTTTAAATATATATTACATTGCCTGGTTTTAGTTTAAATGTAGTGTAAATTGTGTAGCTTTAGTTTTAAATATACTTCTATTCCTGTAGGTAAATGTGTTTTTGTGTAGCCAGTAAACAAGCTTTACTGCTGTGTATGTAGCGGGGGCCTCTCAGCCTGTGGCCTTGTGTTTCTCACTGCAGCTTATCAGCCAGCAGCTGCCGGGTAATCCCCCCTACCTCCCGTCTCCTCATTGGCAGGGGAAGCTGACTAATACAGGGAGAACTGCAAGAACAGCAAGGAATTCTGGGACGTGTAGTCCCCATCACAGACTGCTCACTATAATCCCTAAAGGGAGAAACTACACATCCCAGCAGCCCAGCGGCAGAGGAGGAGATCTTACACAGTGACTGCCCACCCCTTCCTGAGACAGGAGGATCAGCACATGTTCCTGGATGGGAGGAGAAGAGGAGCCAGGCCCAGGAGCTTCCCTGACACCCTGCAAATGCTGCTATGCTGGATCTGGAGAGAGGCAGCTTCAAGGTCGCTGACAGACATCCTGCTGGAGGAAGGACCTCAGGTGCATCACTGAGAAGCGTGTGGTGACCTAGTAAGGGGGTTGGTCAGTCAGGCAACCTGACCTGATATCTCCCCTTTGGGCCTCTGGACACAGGATTGGTGAGAGGGCTCTTGCCCGAATCCTCCCTAAGCCAGAACACTGAATGGCTGCGGTTTCTCTGCCTCACTTAGTGACGGGAAGCTGTGATTGTCCTCACATTCGCCGGCATTATCTGGATACAGACAGTATACTCTGAACGCTGCGTCCCCTCTACATAAAGTACATCAAGTGCAGCAACACCAAGTCATCTAAAAGACAGAAGGGCCCGTCTATACTCAGGACTCTAGTCCCCGCGTGGGGGGGGGGGTTAGGTCTCCGGGGTTAATTCAGTGCATTGAATCAGGTATTGTGTGTAACAGATCATTTGGGCTGTGGTGCCGGGACGCCGGGGCGAGAGGACTGGCACAAGAAGAGAAAGGTCGTTCCTCTGCCTGGATTCATAGAACCAAACTAAGTAGCGTTGCTGATTAATCTATTGAAGTGCTGACACATATATATATATATTGTAATAAGAAATTGCTGTGCAGTTACTGCTGCTCTCTGGGTTATTCATTGAGGGCTTCCCGTGAGCAGTAGAATATTCTCTTTGAATTCCTGTTCATATATCTAATCATTACCGCAGATTGATTTGTCATTAATCATTATATTTGCCTATTGTTTTATTACTGTTTTAACTGTCCCTCCCATTTTTTGTGCAAACTTAAAGCAAAATAATTCCCACATTCACTACAAATCAGTGTCCAGTTATTGTGGTATTCACTAACATCATTGCCTGGTGTGCCAGTGTACCAAGTGTGCCAGTGTACCAGGGGTGCCAGTGTACCAGGGGTGCCAGTGTACCAGGGGTGCCAGTGTACCAGGTGTGCCAGTGGGGTTGATATTGTTTTTGGGGTTAAAAGACAGAGTAAGGAACCAGATCTTATTCAAGCGGCTCCTGTGGGGGTATCGCTACATGTAATTTATGCAACAGGGCTTTTCCCCTTATCTGGCTGCATGTTTGATTCAAGAAGTCTGGGATAGTGTTTGTCTTTAATCTGATGTGTTAGAACAATAGATTATGTAAATGTTGTGTGAGCTAAAGAATGTATAGAATGTTTATTGTAAATATCTAACTGACAATGTAATTAGAGACTTTAGGTACATGTTCACCATTTGGTATGCAAATTATAACTGAAGAGGACCTGAAGGAAACCTGCAGTGGTCATGGAACCAACCAATCAGAACTGTTGGGATGGGTGGGAAGTTTGAATGTGCATTGCTGTATTTTGTATAAATATCCGGTGAAATCTTCCATAAAGAGAGAATCCAGTTGGAACATACAGCTCGCCTGGTGTCTCCTTCAACTACGCTACACTACACTCAACCTCAGAAGGCACAGAGCGGCCTTCTGGAAATGCAAAGAGGCTCCAAGGCAGAGGTTCAGATCAAGCAGATCAGGCTGCTCGAGGCACTGAGCTCCAAGCAACTCAGAGGCTGGGCTGATGTTGGCAAGGTGGTATCTGGAGAGCCAGGGACAGGCGGAAGAGATCAGTTCCATCACAGGGATAATTGCTGCGATGCGGAGGAGAGGGAGTAATGCAGTGAGGCAGAGGAGCGGGATTAATGCGGCGAGGTGGAGGAGAGGGAATAATGCGGCGGAGGTGAGGGAGTAATGTAGCGAGGCGGAGGAGCAGGAGTAATGTAGCGAGGCGGAGGAGCAGGAGTAATGTAGCGAGGCGGAGGAGCAGGAGTAATGTAGCGAGGCGGATGAGGGGGAGTAATGTAGCGAGGCGGAGGAGGGGGAGTAATGTAGCGAGGCGGAGGAGGGGAGTAATGTAGCGAGGCGGAGGAGCAGGAGTAATGTAGCGAGGCGGAGGAGCGGGAGTAATGTAGCGAGGCGGAGGAGCGGGAGTAATGTAGCGAGGCGGATGAGCGGGAGTAATGTAGCGAGGCGGATGAGCGGGAGTAATGTAGCGAGGCGGATGAGCGGGAGTAATGTAGCGAGGCGGAGGAGCGGGAGTAATGTAGCGAGGCAGAGGAGCGGGAGTAATGCTGTGAGGCAGAGGCGCTGGAGTAATGCTGCGAGGCGGAGGCGCTGGAGTAATGCTGCGAGGCGGAGGCGCTGGAGTAATGCTGCGAGGCGGAGGCGCTGGAGTAATGCTGCGAGGCGGAGGCGCTGGAGTAATGCTGCGAGGCGGAGGCGCAGGAGTAATGCTGCGAGGCGGTGGCGCTGGAGTAATGCGGAGGAATGGGAGTAATGCTGCGAGGTGGAGGCGCGATAGTAATGCGGAGGCGCTGGAGTAATGCTGCGAGGCGGAGGCGCGAGAGTAATGCTGCGAGGTGGAGGCGCGAGAGTAATGCTGCGAGGCAGAGGCGCGAGAGTAATGCTGCGAGGCGGAGGCGCGAGAGTAATGCTGCGAGGCGGAGGCGCTGGAGTAATGCTGCGAGGCGGCGGCGCTGGAGTAATGCTGCGAGGTGGAGGCGCGAGAGTAATGCGGAGGAATGGGAGTAATGCTGCGAGTTGGAGGCGCGAGAGTAATGCGGAGGCGCTGGAGTAATGCTGCGAGGCGGAGACGCGAGAGTAATGCTGCGAGGCGGAGGCGCTGGAGTAATGCTGCGAGGCGGAGGCGCTGGAGTAATGCTGCGAGGCGGAGGCGCTGGAGTAATGCTGCGAGGCGGAGGCGCAGGAGTAATGCTGCGAGGCGGTGGCGCAGGAGTAATGCTGCGAGGCGGAGGCGCTGGAGTAATGCTGCGAGGTGGAGGCGCGAGAGTAATGCGGAGGAATGGGAGTAATGCTGTGAGTTGGAGGCGCGAGAGTAATGCGGAGGCGCTGGAGTAATGCTGCGAGGCGGAGGCGCGAGAGTAATGCTGCGAGGCGGAGGCGCGAGAGTAATGCTGCGAGGCAGAGGCGCGAGAGTAATGCTGCGAGGCGGAGGCGCGAGAGTAATGTTGCGAGGCGGAGGCGCTGGAGTAATGCTGCGAGGCGGCGGCGCTGGAGTAATGCTGCGAGGTGGAGGCGCGAGAGTAATGCGGAGGAATGGGAGTAATGCTGCGAGTTGGAGGCGCGAGAGTAATGCTGGAGGCGCGAGAGTAATGCTGCGAGTTGGAGGCGCGAGAGTAATGCGGAGGTGCTGGAGTAATGCTGCGAGGCGGAGGCGCGAGAGTAATGCTGCGAGGCGGAGGCGCTGGAGTAATGCTGCGAGGCGGAGGCGCTGGAGTAATGCTGCGAGGCGGAGGCACGAGAGTAATGCTGCGAGGCGGAGGCGCTGGAGTAATGCTGCGAGGCGGAGGCGCGAGAGTAATGTGGAGGAATGGGAGTAATGCTGCGAGGTGGAGGCGCGAGAGTAATGCGGAGGCGCGAGAGTAATGCTGCGAGGTGGAGGCGCGAGAGTAATGCTGCGAGGCGGAGGCGCTGGAGTAATGCTGCGAGGCGGAGGCGCGAGAGTAATGCGAGGCGGAGGCGCTGGAGTAATGCTGCGAGGTGGAGGCGCGAGAGTAATGCGGAGGCGCTGGAGTAATGCTGCGAGGCGGAGGCGCGAGAGTAATGCTGCGAGGCGGCGGCGCTGGAGTAATGCTGCGAGGCGGAGGCGCAAGAGTAATGCTGCGAGGCGGAGGCGCTGGAGTAATGCTGCGAGGCGGAGGCACGAGAGTAATGCTGCGCGGCGGAGGCGCTGGAGTAATGCTGCGAGGTGGAGGCGCGAGAGTAATGTGGAGGAATGGGAGTAATGCTGCGAGGTGGAGGCGCGAGAGTAATGCGGAGGCGCTGGAGTAATGCTGCGAGGTGGAGGCGCGAGAGTAATGCTGCGAGGCGGAGGCGCTGGAGTAATGCTGCGAGGCGGAGGCACGAGAGTAATGCTGCGAGGCGGAGGCACGAGAGTAATGCTGCGAGGCGGAGGCGCTGGAGTAATGCTGCGAGGTGGAGGCGCGAGAGTAATGCGGAGGCGCTGGAGTAATTCTGCGAGGCGGAGGCGCGAGAGTAATGCTGCGAGGCGGAGGCGGCTGGAGTAATGCTGCGAGGTAGAGGCGCTGGAGTAATGCTGCGAGGTGGAGGCGCGAGAGTAATGCGGAGGCGCTGGAGTAATGCTGCGAGGTGGAGGCGCTGGAGTAATGCTGCGAGGTGGAGGCGCTGGAGTAATGCTGCGAGGTAGAGGCGCTGGAGTAATGCTGCGAGGTGGAGGCGCGAGAGTAATGCGGAGGCGCTGGAGTAATGCTGCGAGGCGGAGGCGCGAGAGTAATGTGGAGGAATGGGAGTAATGCTGCGAGGTGGAGGCGCGAGAGTAATGCGGAGGCGCTGGAGTAATGCTGCGAGGTGGAGGCGCGAGAGTAATGCTGCGAGGCGGAGGCGCTGGAGTAATGCTGCGAGGCGGAGGCACGAGAGTAATGCTGCGAGGCGGAGGCGCTGGAGTAATGCTGCGAGGTGGAGGCGCGAGAGTAATGCGGAGGCGCTGGAGTAATGCTGCGAGGTGGAGGCGCGAGAGTAATGCTGCGAGGCGGAGGCGCTGGAGTAATGCTGCGAGGTAGAGGCGCTGGAGTAATGCTGCGAGGTGGAGGCGCGAGAGTAATGCGGAGGCGCTGGAGTAATGCTGCGAGGTGGAGGCGCTGGAGTAATGCTGCGAGGTGGAGGCGCTGGAGTAATGCTGCGAGGTAGAGGCGCTGGAGTAATGCTGCGAGGTGGAGGCGCGAGAGTAATGCGGAGGCGCTGGAGTAATGCTGCGAGGCGGAGGCGCGAGAGTAATGCTGCGAGGCGGAGGCGCTGGAGTAATGCTGCGAGGTAGAGGCGCTGGAGTAATGCTGCGAGGTGGAGGCGCGAGAGTAATGCGGAGGCGCTGGAGTAATGCTGCGAGGTGGAGGCGCGAGAGTAATGCTGTGAGGTAGAGGCGCTGGAGTAATGCTGCGAGGTGGAGGCGCGAGAGTAATGCGGAGGCGCTGGAGTAATGCTGCGAGGCGGAGGCGCTGGAGTAATGCTGCGAGGTGGAGGCGCGAGAGTAATGCGGAGGCGCTGGAGTAATGCTGCGAGGCGGAGGCGCTGGAGTAATGCTGCGAGGTAGAGGCGCTGGAGTAATGCTGCGAGGTAGAGGCGCTGGAGTAATGCTGCGAGGTGGAGGCGCGATAGTAATGCGGAGGCGCTGGAGTAATGCTGCGAGGTGGAGGCGCGAGAGTAATGCTGCGAGGTGGAGGCGCGAGAGTAATGCTGCGAGGTGGAGGCGCGAGAGTAATGCTGCGAGGCGGAGGCGCTGGAGTAATGCTGCGAGGTAGAGGCGCTGGAGTAATGCTGCGAGGTGGAGGCGCGAGAGTAATGCGGAGGCGCTGGAGTAATGCTGCGAGGCGGAGGCGCTGGAGTAATGCTGCGAGGCGGAGGCGCTGGAGTAATGCTGCGAGGCGGAGGGGCGAGAGTAATGCTGCGAGGTGGAGGCGCTGGAGTAATGCTGCGAGGTGGAGGCGCGAGAGTAATGCGGAGGCGCTGGAGTAATGCTGCGAGGTGGAGGCGCTGGAGTAAAGAAACTAGGCAGCGGCAGCAAGGGAGTAAAGTGGCGAAGCAGCAGTAGCGCAGGATTAAAGTGGCGAGGTGCTGTTTGGGAAAGAAGCATAACAGTGGAAAGGGGCGAGGCAGTGGTGGCGGCTTGGGGGAGGGGCAAAGCAGTGGTAGCGGGGGGTACGGTTAGGCAGGGAAAGGGACGAAGCAGTGGTGGTGGGGGAGAAAGGGGTAAAAAGTGGTGAGGCCGGGGGAAAGGGGCGTGGCAGTGTGGGAAAAAGGGGGAAGTGACGGTGAGGCGGCGGCGTGGAAGTAAAGCAGCAGGGAGCAGCACAGTGTCTCCAGTCTGTGCGCAGCGGCGGCGCAGGAAAGGCATCGCAGTGTCTCCAGTCTGTTCGGAGCGGCGTCACAGTGTCTCCAGTCTGTGCGGAGTGGCGTCACAGGAAAGGCGTCACAGTGTCTCCAGTCTGTGCGGAGCGGCGTCACAGGAAAGGCGTCGCAGTGTCTCCAGTCTGTGCGGAGCGGCGTCGCAGTGTCTCCAGTCTGTGTGGAGCGGCGTCGCAGGAAAGGCGTCACAGTGTCTCCAGTCTGTGCGGAGCGGCGTCACAGGAAAGGCGTCGCAGTGTCTCCAGTCTGTGTGGAGCGGCGTCGCAGGAAAGGCGTCACAGTGTCTCCAGTCTGTGCGGAGCGGCGTCGCAGGAAAGGCGTCACAGTGTCTCCAGTCTGTGCGGAGCGGCGTCGCAGTGTCTCCAGTCTGTGCGGAGCGGCGTCGCAGGAAAGGCGTCACAGTGTCTCCAGTCTGTGCGGAGCGGCGTCGCAGTGTCTCCAGTCTGTGCGGAGCGGCGTCACAGGAAAGGCGTCGCAGTGTCTCCAGTCTGTGCGGAGCGGCGTCGCAGGAAAGGCGTCACAGTGTCTCCAGTCTGTGCGGAGCGGCGTCACAGGAAAGGCGTCGCAGTGTCTCCAGTCTGTGTGGAGCGGCGTCGCAGGAAAGGCGTCACAGTGTCTCCAGTCTGTGCGGAGCGGCGTCGCAGGAAAGGCGTCACAGTGTCTCCAGTCTGTGCGGAGCGGCGTCGCAGTGTCTCCAGTCTGTGCGGAGCGGCGTCGCAGGAAAGGCGTCGCAGTGTCTCCAGTCTGTGCGGAGCGGCGTCGCAGGAAAGGCGTCGCAGTGTCTCCAGTCTGTGCGGAGCGGCGTCGCAGGAAAGGCGTCGCAGTGTCTCCAGTCTGTGCAGAGCGGCGTCGCAGTGTCTCCAGTCTGTGCGGAGCGGTGTCGCAGGAAAGGCGTCGCAGTGTCTCCAGTGTGTGCAGAGCGGCGTTGCAGTGTCTCCAGTCTGTGCGGAGCGGCGTCGCAGGAAAGGCGTCGCAGTGTCTCCAGTCTGTGCGGAGCGGCGTCGCAGGAAGGCGTCGCAGTGTCTCCCGTCTGTGCGGAGCGGCGTCGCAGGAAAGGCGTCGCAGTGTCTCCAGTCTGTGCAGAGCGGCGTCGCAGTGTCTCCAGTCTGTGCGGAGGCGGTGTCGCGGAAAAGGCGTCGCAGTGTCCTCCAGTGTGTGCAGAGCGGCGTTGCAGTGTCTCCAGTCTGTGCGGAGCGGCGTCGCAGGAAAGCGCGTCGCAGTCCTCTCAGTTCTGTGCGGAGCGGCGTCGGCAGGAAAGGCGTCGCAGTGTCTCCAGTCTGTGCGGAGCGGCGTCGCAGGAAGGCGTCACAGTGTCTCCAGTCTTGTGCGGAGCGGCGTCGCAGTGTCTCCAGTCTGTGCGGAGCGGCGTCGCAGGAAAGGCGTCACGTGTCTCCAGTCTGTGCGGAGCGGCGTCGCAGGAAAGGCCGTCGCAGTGTCTCCAGTCTGTGCAGAGCGGCGTCGCAGTGTCTCCAGTCTGTGCGGAGCGGCGTCGCAGGAAAGGCGTCGCAGTGTCTCCAGTCTGTGCGGAGCGGCGTCGCAGGAAAGGCGTCACAGTGTCTCCAGTCTGTGCGGAGCGGCGTCTCAGTGTCTCCAGTCTGTGCGGAGCGGCGTCACAGGAAAGGCGTCGCAGTGTCTCCAGTCTGTGCGGAGCGGCGTCGCAGGAAAGGCGTCACAGTGTACTGTGTATTCAGTCTGTGCGGAGCGGCGTCACAGGAAAGGCGTCACAGTGTCTCCAGTCTGTGCGGAGCG
Organism: Leptobrachium leishanense; assembly: GCA_009667805.1. Lineage (NCBI taxonomy): Eukaryota > Metazoa > Chordata > Amphibia > Anura > Megophryidae > Leptobrachium > Leptobrachium leishanense. The sequence goes on from CM019073.1 coordinate 20,392,248, forward strand.
GCGTCACAGGAAAGGCGTCGCAGTGTCTCCAGTGTGTGCGGAGCGGTGTCGCAGGAAAGGCGTCGCAGTGTCTCCAGTGTGTGCGGAGCGGCGTCGCAGTGTCTCCAGTCTGTGCGGAGCGGCGTCGCAGGAAAAGGCGTTCACAGTGTCTCCAGTCTGTGCGGAGCGGCGTCGCAGTGTCTCCAGTCTGTTCGGAGCGGCGTCACAGTGTCTCCAGTCTGTGCGGAGCGGCGTCACAGGAAAGGCGTCACAGTGTCTCCAGTCTGTGCGGAGCCGGCGTCACAGGAAAGGCGTCGCAGTGTCTCCAGTCTGTGCGGAGCGGCGTCGCAGTGTCTCCAGTCTGTGTGGAGCGGCGTCGCAGGAAAGGCGTCACAGTGTCTCCAGTCTGTGCGGAGCGGCGTCACAGGAAAGGCGTCGCAGTGTCTCCAGTCTGTGTGGAGCGGCGTCGCAGGAAAGGCGTCACAGTGTCTCCAGTCTGTGCGGAGCGGCGTCGCAGGAAAGGCGTCACAGTGTCTCCAGTCTGTGCGGAGCGGCGTCGCAGTGTCTCCAGTCTGTGCGGAGCGGCGTCGCAGGAAAGGCGTCACAGTGTCTCCAGTCTGTGCGGAGCGGCGTCGCAGTGTCTCCAGTCTGTGCGGAGCGGCGTCACAGGAAAGGCGTCGCAGTGTCTCCAGTCTGTGCGGAGCGGCGTCGCAGGAAAGGCGTCACAGTGTCTCCAGTCTGTGCGGAGCGGCGTCACAGGAAAGGCGTCGCAGTGTCTCCAGTCTGTGCGGAGCGGCGTCGCAGGAAAGGCGTCACAGTGTCTCCAGTCTGTGCGGAGCGGCGTCGCAGGAAAGGCGTCACAGTGTCTCCAGTCTGTGCGGAGCGGCGTCGCAGTGTCTCCAGTCTGTGCGGAGCGCGTCGCAGGAAAGGCGTCGCAGTGTCTCCAGTCTGTGCGGAGCGGCGTCGCAGGAAAGGCGTCGCAGTGTCTCCAGTCTGTGCGGAGCGGCGTCGCAGGAAAGGCGTCGCAGTGTCTCCAGTCTGTGCAGAGCGGCGTCGCAGTGTCTCCAGTCTGTGCGGAGCGGTGTCGCAGGAAAGGCGTCGCAGTGTCTCCAGTGTGTGCAGAGCGGCGTTGCAGTGTCTCCAGTCTGTGCGGAGCGGCGTCGCAGGAAAGGCGTCGCAGTGTCTCCAGTCTGTGCGGAGCGGCGTCGCAGGAAAGGCGTCGCAGTGTCTCCAGTCTGTGCGGAGCGGCGTCGCAGGAAAGGCGTCACAGTGTCTCCAGTCTGTGCGGAGCGGCGTCGCAGTGTCTCCAGTCTGTGCGGAGCGGCGTCGCAGGAAAGGCGTCACAGTGTCTCCAGTCTGTGCGGAGCGGCGTCGCAGGAAAGGCGTCGCAGTGTCTCCAGTCTGTGCAGAGCGGCGTCGCAGTGTCTCCAGTCTGTGCGGAGCGGCGTCGCAGGAAAGGCGTCGCAGTGTCTCCAGTCTGTGCGGAGCGGCGTCGCAGGAAAGGCGTCACAGTGTCTCCAGTCTGTGCGGAGCGGCGTCTCAGTGTCTCCAGTCTGTGCGGAGCGGCGTCACAGGAAAGGCGTCGCAGTGTCTCCAGTCTGTGCGGAGCGGCGTCGCAGGAAAGGCGTCACAGTGTCTTCAGTCTGTGCGGAGCGGCGTCACAGGAAAGGCGTCACAGTGTCTCCAGTCTGTGCGGAGCGGCGTCACAGGAAAGGCGTCGCAGTGTCTCCAGTGTGTGCGGAGCGGTGTCGCAGGAAAGGCGTCGCAGTGTCTCCAGTGTGTGCGGAGCGGCGTCGCAGTGTCTCCAGTCTGTGCGGAGCGGCGTCGCAGGAAAGGCGTCACAGTGTCTCCAGTCTGTGCGGAGCGGCGTCGCAGTGTCTCCAGTCTGTGCGGAGCGGCGTCGCAGTGTCTCCAGTCTGTGCAGAGCGGAGGCGCAGGAAAGGTGTCGCAGTGTCTCCAGTCTGTGCAGAGCGGAGGCGCAGGAAAGGCGTCACAGTGTCTCCAGTCTGTGCGGAGCGGCGTCGCAGTGTCTCCAGTCTGTGCGGAGCGGCGTCGCAGTGTCTCCAGTCTGTGCAGAGCGGAGGCGCAGGAAAGGCGTCGCAGTGTCTCCAGTCTGTGCAGAGCGGAGGCGCAGGAAAGGCGTCGCAGTGTCTCCAGTGTGTGCGGAGCGGTGTCGCAGGAAAGGCGTCGCAGTGTCTCCAGTCTGTGCAGAGCGGAGGCGCAGGAAAGGCGTCACAGTGTCTCCAGTCTGTGCGGAGCGGAGGCGCAGGAAAGGCGTCACAGTGTCTCCAGTCTGTGCAGAGCGGAGGCGCAGGAAAGGCGTCGCAGTGTCTCCAGTCTGTGCGGAGCGGCGTCGCAGGAAAGGCGTCGCAGTGTCTCCAGTCTGTGCGGAGCGGCGTCGCAGTGTCTCCAGTCTGTGCGGAGCGGTGTCGCAGGAAAGGCGTCGCAGTGTCTCCAGTGTGTGCAGAGCGGCGTTGCAGTGTCTCCAGTCTGTGCGGAGCGGCGTCGCAGGAAAGGCGTCACAGTGTCTCCAGTCTGTGCGGAGCGCGTCGCAGGAAAGGCGTCGCAGTGTCTCCAGTCTGTGCGGAGCGGCGTCGCAGGAAAGGCGTCGCAGTGTCTCCAGTCTGTGCGGAGCGGCGTCGCAGGAAAGGCGTCACAGTGTCTCCAGTCTGTGCGGAGCGGCGTCGCAGTGTCTCCAGTCTGTGCGGAGCGGCGTCGCAGGAAAGGCGTCGCAGTGTCTCCAGTCTGTGCGGAGCGGCGTCGCAGGAAAGGCGTCACAGTGTCTCCAGTCTGTGCGGAGCGGCGTCGCAGGTGCGCCAGTGTCTCCAGTCTGTGCAGAGCGGCGTCGCAGTGTCTCCAGTCTGTGCGGAGCGGCGTCGCAGGAAAGGCGTCGCAGTGTCTCCAGTCTGTGCGGAGCGGCGTCGCAGGAAAGGCGTCACAGTGTCTCCAGTCTGTGCGGAGCGGCGTCTCAGTGTCTCCAGTCTGTGCGGGGCGGCGTCACAGGAAAGGCGTCGCAGTTGTCTCCAAGTCTGTGCGGAGCGGCGTCGCAGGAAAGGCGTCGCAGTGTCTCCAGTCTGTGCGGAGCGGCGTCGCAGGAAAGGCGTCACAGTGTCTTCAGTTTGTGCGGAACGGCGTCACAGGAAAGGCGTCACAGTGTCTCCAGTCTGTGCGGAGCGGCGTCGCAGGAAAGGCGTCGCAGTGTCTCCAGTGTGTGCGGAGCGGTGTCGCAGGAAAGGCGTCGCAGTGTCTCCAGTGTGTGCGGAGCGGCGTCGCAGTGTCTCCAGTCTGTGCGGAGCGGCGTTGCAGTGTCTCCAGTCTGTGCGGAGCGGTGTCGCAGGAAAGGCGTCGCAGTGTCTCCAGTGTGTGCGGAGCGGCGTCGCAGTGTCTCCAGTCTGTGCGGAGCGGCGTCGCAGGAAAGGCGTCACAGTGTCTCCAGTCTGTGCGGAGCGGCGTCACAGTGTCTCCAGTCTGTGCGGAGCGGCGTTGCAGTGTCTCCAGTCTGTGCGGAGCGGCGTTGCAGTGTCTCCAGTCTGTGCGGAGCGGTCTCGCAGGAAAGGCGTCGCAGTGTCTCCAGTCTGTGCGGAGCGGCGTCGCAGGAAAGGCGTCGCAGTGTCTCCAGTGTGTGCGGAGCGGCGTCGCAGTGTCTCCAGTGTGTGCGGAGCGGCGTTGCAGTGTCTCCAGTCTGTGCGGAGCGGTGTCGCAGGAAAGGCGTCGCAGTGTCTCCAGTGTGTGCGGAGCGGCGTCGCAGTGTCTCCAGTCTGTGCGGAGCGGCGTCGCAGGAAAGGCGTCACAGTGTCTCCAGTCTGAGCGGAGGCGCAGGAAAGGCGTCGCAGTGTCTCCAGTCTGTGCGGAGCGGCGTCGCAGGAAAGGCGTCGCAGTGTCTCCAGTCTGTGCAGAGCGGCGTCGCAGGAAAGGCGTCGCAGTGTCTCCAGTCTGTGCGGAGCGGCGTCGCAGGAAAGGCGTCGCAGTGTCTCCAGTCTGTGCAGAGCGGCGTCGCAGGAAAGGCGTCGCAGTGTCTCCAGTCTGTGCAGAGCGGCGTCGCAGGAAAGGCGTCACAGTGTCTCCAGTCTGTGCGGAGCGGCGTCGCAGGAAAGGCGTCGCAGTGTCTCCAGTCTGTGCGGAGCGGCGTCGCAGGAAAGGCGTCACAGTGTCTCCAGTCTGTGCGGAGCGGCGTCGCAGGAAAGGCGTCGCAGTGTCTCCAGTCTGTGCGGAGCGGCGTTGCAGTGTCTCCAGTCTGTGCGGAGCGGCGTCGCAGGAAAGGCGTCGCAGTGTCTCCAGTCTGTGCAGAGCGGCGTCGCAGGAAAGGCGTCACAGTGTCTCCAGTCTGTGCGGAGCGGCGTCGCAGTGTCTCCAGTCTGTGCGGAGCGGCGTCGCAGGAAAGGCGTCACAGTGTCTCCAGTCTGTGCGGAGCGGAGGCGCAGGAAAGGCGTCGCAGTGTCTCCAGTGTGTGCGGAGCGGTGTCGCAGGAAAGGCGTCGCAGTGTCTCCAGTGTGTGCGGAGCGGCGTCGCAGTGTCTCCAGTCTGTGCGGAGCGGCGTTGCAGTGTCTCCAGTCTGTGCGGAGCGGCGTCGCAGGAAAGGCGTCGCAGTGTCTCCAGTGTGTGCGGAGCGGCGTCGCAGTGTCTCCAGTCTGTGCGGAGTAGCGTCGCAGGAAAGGCGTCACAGTGTCTCCAGTCTGTGCGGAGCGGCGTCACAGTGTCTCCAGTCTGTGCGGAGCGGCGTTGCAGTGTCTCCAGTCTGTGCGGAGCGGTCTCGCAGGAAAGGCGTCGCAGTGTCTCCAGTGTGTGCGGAGCGGCGTCGCAGGAAAGGCGTCGCAGTGTCTCCAGTCTGTGCGGAGCGGCGTCGCAGGAAAGGCGTCGCAGTGTCTCCAGTCTGTGCGGAGCGGCGTCGCAGGAAAGGCGTCGCAGTGTCTCCAGTGTGTGCGGAGCGGCGTCGCAGTGTCTCCAGTCTGTGCGGAGCGGCGTCGCAGTGTCTCCAGTCTGTGCGGAGCGGCGTTGCAGTGTCTCCAGTCTGTGCGGAGCGGTCGTCGCAGGAAAGGCGTCGCAGTGTCTCCAGTCTGTGCGGAGCGGCGTCGCAGTGTCTCCAGTCTGTGCGGAGCGGCGTCGCAGTGTCTCCAGTCTGTGCGGAGCGGCGTCGCAGGAAAGGCGTCGCAGTGTCTCCAGTCTGTGCGGAGCGGTCTCGCAGGAAAGGCGTCGCAGTGTCTCCAGTGTGTGAGGAGCGGCGTCACAGGAAAGGCGTCGCAGTGTCTCCAGTCTGTGCGGAGCGGCGTTGCAGGAAAGGCGTCGCAGTGTCTCCAGTCTGTGCGGAGCGGCGTTGCAGGAAAGGCGTCGCAGTGTCTCCAGTCTGTGCGGAGCGGTCTCGCAGGAAAGGCGTCGCAGTGTCTCCAGTCTGTGCGGAGCGGCGTCACAGGAAAGGCGTCACAGTGTCTCCAGTGTGTGCGGAGCGGCGTTGCAGTGTCTCCAGTCTGTGCGGAGCGGTCTCGCAGGAAAGGCGTCGCAGTGTCTCCAGTGTGTGCGGAGCGGCGTCGCAGTGTCTCCAGTCTGTGCGGAGCGGCGTTGCAGTGTCTCCAGTCTGTGCGGAGCGGCGTCGCAGGAAAGGCGTCGCAGTGTCTCCAGTCTGTGCGGAGCGGCGTCGCAGGAAAGGCGTCGCAGTGTCTCCAGTGTGTGCGGAGCGGCGTCGCAGTGTCTCCAGTCTGTGCGGAGCGCGTCGCAGTGTCTCCAGTCTGTGCAGAGCGGAGGCGCAGGAAAGGCGTCGCAGTGTCTCCAGTCTGTGCGGAGCGGCGTCGCAGTGTCTCCAGTCTGTGCGGAGCGGCGTCGCAGGAAAGGCGTCGCAGTGTCTCCAGTGTGTGCGGAGCGGTGTCGCAGGAAAGGCGTCGCAGTGTCTCCAGTCTGTGCGGAGCGGCGTCGCAGTGTCTCCAGTCTGTGCGGAGCGGCGTCGCAGGAAAGGCGTCGCAGTGTCTCCAGTCTGTGCGGAGCGGCGTCGCAGTGTCTCCAGTTTGAGCTCGGCGGTGAAGGGGTTAATAGAGAGGAAGCTCAGTTTGAGGAGGCGAACGGGTTAATCTGCAGCCACACCGGCTGCGCGCGCTGACTCCTCCCCTCCGCCAGGGGTCGCTTTCTCTCTGTGTCTCCGCCTCTTTACCTTTTGCTCCGCCCCTTTTTTCTGCGATTCAGAAGCGGGACACGTCACTCCTCCTAGTGCAACCAAGCTTAGTGGTAGATGAAGCAGGGATACCGCCTATCTTGGACGCACACCCGCTAGCCTATCGGAGTGCACACAATGCTTCTTCCCTCCCCTTACTTGGTTTGTATAGTCCAATCACTGAGCGCCAGGCCGGGCACGGAAGTGCGAGCCGCCAATGAGTGACTGATGCTGCTGAGCGGACGTGTCAGGCTGCTAGCGAGTTAGGCTGAGAGAAGTGTGTGGAGTTTAATGGGAGAAGAAGAGCGAACCGAGGTGAGGAACAACGGGGGGGGATACAAGGGGAGCAACGGGGGGATACACGGGGATCAACGGGGGGGGGATACAAGGGGAGCAACGGGGGGATACAAGGGGAGGCAACGGGGGGGGATACAAGGGAACAACGGGGGGATACACGGGGAGCAACGGGGGGGATACAAGGGGAGCAACGGGGGGGGATACAAGGGGAGCAACGGGGGGATACAAGGGGACAACGGGGGGGATACAAGGGGAACAACGGGGGGATACAAGGGGAACAACGGGGGGGATACAAGGGGAACAACGGGGGGGATACAAGGGGAACAACGGGGGGGATACAAGGGGAAGCAACGGGGGGGATACAAGGGGAGCAACGGGGGGGATACACGGGGAACAACGGGGGGGATACACGGGGAACAACGGGGGGGGGATACAAGGGGAACAACGGGGGGGATGCAAGGAAGCAACGGGGGGGATACAAGGGGAGCAACGGGGGGGATACAAGGGGAGCAACGGGGGGGGATAACACGGGGAACAACGGGGGGGGGATACACGGGGAACAACGGGGGGGATACAAGGGGAACAACGGGGGGGATGCAAGGGGAGCAACGGGGGGGATACAAGGGGAACAACGGGGGGGATACAAGGGGAACAACGGGGGGGATACAAGGGGAACAACGGGGGGGATGCAAGGGGAACAACGGGGGGGGGATACAAGGGGAACAACGGGGGGGATACAAGGGGAACAACGGGGGGGGGGGGGGGGGATACAAGGGGAACAACGGGGGGGGGGGGGGGGTACAAGGGGAACAACGGGGGGGGGGGGGGGAATACAAGGGGAACAACGGGGG